>JBCEWB010184525.1:0-25096 GCA_039654565.1 Peronia peronii
AACAACTTCAACCACTACCATCAAATTTTTCACAGTCAAATTAGAGGGTAACAATCGAAAAACAATTAAAATCACTCATGGTTGCCACAGCAACGGCCGCCATCTTGGTTTATACCACTCGTTTTTCCGTAACTCTACTGTAAATAGGATTCTACATTTTTCGACTGATTTGCTTTAAACTTTGCGTACGTACTTTGTCCTTGATACTTTTTTTTTACAAATTTTTAAAATCAATATGTAAAAAAAATCACGGATTTTCCGAAAATTTGTCCCCCAAAATCTCAAAAATTTAAAATGTTATCAAATTTTCCCTCTGACCATTTTTGCTTTGTTTTGTTTTGTTCTATATTCATGCCAAATTTCATGGCAATTGCTGCAGAAATAAAACTGTAGATTGCATACTTATGCTAAAAAATCTCATTTTGAGAAAACCGCATTTAAAGTTTTCGTTTCGCTAGAAAAATGGCCGTAAAGAGCTTTTCATCAGACTTTGATTCCCAAAACATTTTTTTTTCACCTACTAGACTGCTTACATTGATTTCTATTTTGCCTTTTCTACTCATATTTTTCTCCATTTTTGCTCCCTCACCCTTTCAGCAAAAGGGCTTCCGTAGAGTGATTTTAGGGTCCAGGCAGGGCTATACATGTATATGGCCGCCATGTTTTCCTCGGTCAAAACTATGAGTGCCTTCATCCTTCATGTATCATAATATAGTCCACGGTTGTACTCTGAAATAGCAGAATCAGGGCATATTTCACCCTCATTAGGCGTGGAAAGTCTATGTTAGAGACCCTGGTGAAAGTTTTCACAGATATTCGGTGCGGTCAACGTCTCAAATGGTCAGTCAGGTCCATCCCTGGCATTGAAGTTCGCGATACTGGAGAGGGAAATCATAATCAAGCGTTTTATACGCAATTTGCTCGTAGCCAGCGAAATGTTGATGATTTATCACTGAATATAGAGCTCCTAATGAGCATAGAGGCTGGGTGGCAGAGGGACCGGTCAACCTTTACTCGACCATTCTCCCCACACTTAGAATGGACATATCAACTTTTTTGTTTAAAATACCATTTTTATATTCAGAAAAGGCAGAATTTTTGAAAGAAAACAAAAACCCAAAATCAAATATTTTGAGCAAAACCTTAATTTTAGGACACCCCCCCCCCCCCTCCCCCTCTCCAAGGGTCTGTCTTCACTTAGTTGTTTATAAAATAACTATTTAATAACACTGGCCCCTCATGGCTGAAATTGCATATTACAATAACGTCTATTTCTGATATAAGCTTATTTGTTATAACATGCGCTAAGGCTGATATCAAATTATGCCTAATTTCTCAGCCGCAGGCTACTTTGCTACGTCATGTATTTCCATCCACTAAACAGTATCAGTATCTCAAAAACGATTTTCAACTACTTGAGTACATGTAAGTAGTTACGTAGATCTAGCTAGGTAGGCTGGTTGGTCGGTAAGCAAGTAGGTAGATGAGTATGTAGTTAGATAGGTAGGCAGATAGGTTAGTATGTACATACGTAAGTAAATAATAAGTAAGTAAATAAAATACGTAAGTAAAACGGGAGTGAGTGAGTGAGTGAGTGAGTAACCAACCAACCAACCAACCAACCAATCAATCAACCAACCAGCCAACCAACCAACCAACCAGTCAACCAGCTAACCAACCAACCAGCCAACCAACAACCAATCAACCAACCAGTTAGCCAACCAACCAACCCCAACCATCCAACCAACCAACCAACCAATCAACCAACTAGCTAATCAAACAACCAGCCAACCAACAACCAACGAACAACCAACCAAACAACCAACCAACCAAGAGAAAAACAACCAACCATGAATTGCACCACTGTTCGTGTGCAAAGGAAACAACCAGAATGCTTTTTGCTGTCGTTAAGTCTAGATAAATTCTTCACGTCACCACAAAGAATAGTAACATGTGAACAGAAAATTGGTTGACCCGTTCAAAAGCCGTTATGGTGTTGCAAAACTGTAGAGTTAGATACTTTCGGGATAATATTATCGGCCATTGCAGAACAACATCAACAACCCTTTGGTTGTATGACAAGACGTTTATCTTCTCGATGAAATGGTTATCATTCGGACCGGAAATATCGTACATGAAAATGTCGACGACGACTTTCAGTTAACTGGCCTCACTAGTTAAAAGCTCCGTGAGTAAGGAACCTTGATGTTTATCTTTCTCATGTGGGACGGGAATGACAATAACAACAACAACAACAACAACAACAGACTGTCTGACTTCGGACCTTTGAGAATACATGTACTTGCTAAGTCTCCATTAAAGTAAAAAAATAATTAGAGATACCGATGAGTTGTTAAAGTTCCAAATCACTCTCACAAAATCTCTATGCTCTTGCACCAAGCAAAAATCCCAGGAAGAAAATGCTCTACTTTTTAAATGTGTGTTTGGGGGCACTGATCTATAACGAGTTTGAAGCTCATTTTTCATATCGAAATAAGCTGATAATATAATAGATCTATAGTTTAGGTCCATCTAGATCCACCACGATACTTTGGTTTCTTTCCACGCTGATCCAAACAAAATACATGTCTCTAGCTCTACATGCATTCATAAAAGTCAAAACAACGTGAAACAGGCCTAATAACAATTTTTTTAAAAAGGGAGATTTTTTGGTGAAATTTCGATGCTTCATTTTTTAAAATTAGCTCTCTAACCGGTTTAAGTTAAAGTTTTTATGAAACCAATATGGCGCACACCGCGCATGAGTTTGAAGTGGAGTGAAACAAAACTAGCAGTAGGTGCAGTATAGATCTATTGTAAAATTGCCACCGATCATAAGAACATGGCCTCGCCGGTGTTCATTTGGTTTCATTCTGAGGTGAGATTGAATGTGAATTAGAGTAAAAACTATAATCAAAGCGCTGTAAAGCGCTTCGAGCCCTCCAGGGGTGAGGCGCTATATAAATGCCCTTTATTAATTATTATTATTATCATCACTAGAATCTAGTTTAGATCTATATAGATATCTAGATCTACATCTAGATCTACATCTATATAGATTCTAGATGCTTGATCTCTCAAACCTGAAATTTTATTCTAGACATCTGAAATCTATTTTAGATCTAGATATAGACCATGTCAATTGTAAATATCTCAAATTATTCAGGCAAAATGAAAAGTATTTTAGATCTATGTTGAAATTAGTTATTTGATTCACATCATCTTATCTTAATTAGATCTGGTGTACTTGCCCATTTCGTTAGATCTAAGAGAAAAATTTTGTGCAAGATTCAAAACACCCAGAGGATTTGGAGGATCAATGTGTCAGGGCAGATGTTCACATCACCTGTGTCCACATCATATCATACTGCACCAATTTGACCAATTTAACCAAAATTAGCTCATTTACTAACTTAATGTCCAGAGGAAATAGGCCAATTTTGGTGCAAATTGATGCACTTTGACACAATACATGGATTACCAGGTGACGTGAATCCCCACCTGATGCATTGACCCTCCAGTCCTATAGATATAGATCTAGATCTACAATGATAACAGATCAGAGTCTGAATAGTGAGAAGCGCAGACTAATATATATAAATTAAAATGATCTTTTAGAAAGAATCTAGATCTGGCTGCAAGGCAAAAGACAGCCTTCAAAATCATTATCTCATCTATATCTAGTCCCTGTTGAAATCTAATGGGCACTGCTTACCCACTTGGCAGAGTCATTGATGTTATCTAGATCTTGTGAAGTGAAAGTCTTCAAAATGAAAATGAAGTCATTTTAGTTGTGTTGAGAGTACCATGGGTATCATTTATGAAATTCAGTGATCAGCTCGGCATTGAGAGTCCACATGAGATGTGCAACAGATTGACATGATACGTAATTAAAAAAAACTACATTTCAGGTTTATTTCTGGAGGAGTCTGGCGAGCACAATTTGGGCAGTCATATGCCTCCCCATCTTCGTGATTATATTTTCATTTTTGTCAGGAGTTTCACTGACCCATCCATATCAATGGCTGTATGGTAAGCAAAATAAAATATTGCAAATCCATTATGTGATGCTCAGTTCCTATCTGCACCCAGTGGGCTCCATAATCTTCCTCATTATTTTATGTTTGACCATTTATTCTTTCCACTATGTTTTTTATGTATATGTATGTTTTTTTTGTGTGCCACAGGAGATCTTTTATTACCCTTGTAATTTAGCAATGTCTATTTTTGCTTAGATGACCTTTTTTCTGGAAATAGATATTTATACTTTATATGATTCATACAAACAAGGTGTTCGGATTGATTTCTAAGTGTTCTTGCTCACATAATCAGTAGGAAAGGATTATTTGATGGCTTGGAAATTAAAAAAGAAAACAAAAAAGTGTGTTTGAAAGGAGATGATCTGGCTGAGAAATATCTAAACTGTTCCATGGACCAGTCAGTAACATTTGCGTTGACAACAGAAATGTTTGATATCATGAAGTATTATAAAAGTAGAACATATTATAAACTAATGATAGTGGATAAACTTACGAAAAAAAATACACTAATCTCAGACATGTAGCCTGTTATGTGGACACAGTGAGCAGCATTAGCCAAAAGATGCGGCATTCATAATGAGCAGTTCAGTGAAGCCCTGATGTTTGTAGCAGTGGAAGTGAATGTGGACCACCATATTCCACTTACAAATGCAAGAATCTTTTTTTTTTTTACAGATACAATGATGAACATAACATCATTACATTTCTGGATAGCTGTGCTTACCATTGCCATGTGTTTGATATTGGTCACCTGGTTTTCATTGCGACATTTGACAGGTAAATCAGTTGCAGTTAGAGTGATCAGTAGTCCTGTTTATCTTTCCAGTAATATTTAGTTTGACGTTGAACGCCCATTATATAGTGAGGTCAGTGGTAATTTGTTTGGTAACCAATGATATCATGTCTAATTTTCAGAGTGCATTCTAGATAATTCAGTTTACATTGTCATTGTCAGCCAGATCACACACTAAAGGCCTGTTATTTTTTTAAAAAATTTGAATTACCTAGTACAAAAAATCTTACATTAGATGAACCAAAAATTTGATACTATGACAAACAGGGATGTCACACTTCTCATTTTAGTTGGAAAGCCCACTTTCTGATCTTCGTTGACTTTCTTATTTTGGTGAGTTAACTTGCTGATCATGTTTTTTTTTTTTTCATTGTTTTTTAATGCGATTCTAGTCTTGTACGATAAATGCAAAAACAGAAGTATGTTGTTTTGCGCATATTCTTCGCAAAAGCCAATCAAGGCTATTATTTGGAGGCTCATTTCATTTTAGAAAATGAAGTTTGTAGTGCTCAGTTTCTCTAGCTATCATATGAGAGTTGTTGAATTAAAGCTAACATTTTAATCTCCTGACAAAAACCAATAATATGGCACCAAGTCTGAGAGGGGATTGAAGGAAAGAAGGATGCAAGAAGAAGCTGTCTTTGACTCTGAGCACAATCTAGAATAGTAATCACATTCCCTGTTCGAAAAACTGATGATGATGGCACTACCAGAGACTTTCAAAATGCTGTTAACATAACGATGGTAGGCTTAGTTTTCAGTGGATTTCATCTTTAAATTGTAATCGGGCTGTGGTGACATGCTCCCAATAAAATTTTCCGGCTTGTTCATGAAAACGCATTAGCATCATATACAAATATTTTCTCCAGTTAGAATTTGTTGTTGTGAGACTAATAGTGATACATAATGACACTGCAGAAAGAACCTGAATTGCCCAGAATGTGTTGGCATGACTTTCACAGCAAATCCTCTGCTTTCCTCAGTTGTTCCAGAAGTACAGGCAATACCTTTTATGTCATACCTGAGACTATTCCGATGGTCTTGCCTGCCTCTAATGGTAATCTGCTCATTATCTGGGGCAGTATCATCTTGGAGTCTTTCTGGACTTTTTGGGAAGAATTTTGAATCCTTAACAAGAGTCAAGAAGACAGAGACACAGTGAGTTTTTTAATTTCCAGTGTTAATTAAGACTTATCTTTTGGTTCATTGATATTTTGCTTTTCTTTCAATTTCGTTTTCATTGCTGAAATATTAACAACAGGTATGATTTCACTTGTATGGTATGAACTGAATTTGCAATAAATAACATATGGTGTTAAGATAATGTTTCAACCATCTTAGAAATCAGTATATTGCTATCTCCTCTTCCACCTGTCCCCTTGCTCTGTAGCTGTTATCACTTTCTTCCATTTTCTCAAGATGTTATGTCATTTGTGATTTTGAAAATGTATCTAGTGATTTTCTTTACTCATTGTCAGTTGTTGAAAAGTTTAAGAGTGAATATGTTTCTCAAGTTTTTGCTTCACTAGAAAATGAAATTTGAAGTGATTCCCAATAAAATTAAATTTGAGACTTGTTTCAGTTGCTTATATGGTTATGATGACTCTTTTTTCTTGTGTTTCAGTGAAAGAGTTGTCCTGAATGAACAGCATTTATTCATAGTTTTAGCTGGAATTTTTGGAGGTCTTTCCTACTTCAGATACTTTTTCCAGCATCAGCATTTTTATCTAACTTTCCCGCATATTCAGGTAATATTACTTTACATGATTTGACTTTTTTTTTATCTAGAATCATTTGTCACACTTATTGCTAATTATTATTATTATTGTTTTTTTTTTTTTCATTTTTTTAAATCAAATTTTTTTTTTTTTTCATTTGGTAACCTTATTGACATAAAAGCCTCAATCTTGTATACTTGTTAGATCACTCCACAGTTTTGTAATTTGATATTGATGATCATCTATTTGTCCACATGAGAATTGTGCAAAATCACTGGTTCTTAAATAGTCACGTGGATAACATCGTAAAGTACATACACGTGCGGAACTGATAGTGATGAATTATGATGTAGTATGGGTTTCGTTGGAAGTAATTGGACATTTTTTAATTTTTTATTTTCTATAACATGTTTAGTTTGGATTTTGTTACTTTGTGATATATGTTTTTGAGGACTAACTCTTAGAATCACTTCAAAAAATTGAAACTAAAACATTATCTTATCATTTACAGAGAAAGTATATGTGAAGAGAAGAATCCACAGGAAAATATCAACAGACTGCTCAGTGTTCTAACAACTGTTATTTGCTACTTTTTTCCCCAGAGGTTTAAACTATTTCAGACGAGAAGTGAAATATCAAACTTGCTGAAATCTTGTATGTGGCAGTCACTACATACTGTGAAATATTTTTACATCTGTTATTTCCTCTTAGGTAAGCTTGTTTGCTTTTGACAATAGAGATCATGTATTGAATTTTTTTTTCTCGCTGCAACAAAAGAAAATTTCGTTAAAACATCCAACGCAAAAAATCAGAGTTATGCATGTTCAACATAGGAGGTTCTCATAAGATTTGACATCTGTATCGTAATTAATAGACCAGAACAAGAATGCCAAATTAAACAATTTGTCGTTAGTTGAGAACATCCCTGCCCCTATAAGGTTTGTTTTTATGAAAAGCATGTGGGTATTTAGATGGGAAAAAAAGCCATAGATTTTTGTAGACTGTGATTTGTTCATGGTTTTATTAAAATATTCCTTGTTTTCTGACATTTTATGGTTTTAAGACTGAAAGTTTATGGATAAACGGTGATAACATTTCCTGATATTAAAATAATTAATATCTTATTTCTCTTATTTTGTTCTTGTAGGAACCTTCCCAAAGAAATGGGTTGTAGGATCATTTAACATTGGTTTGGAGTGAGTATTTCATTTGAATAGGTTAAAGATCTCATTAATTTCAGTTGCCTAATATGAAGACAGGCTATAGTTTGGAAGGGAAAGTATATTCAGAGAACTAGATGATAGACATCAGCTCATCAGTTACGTTGGTTGTATTTAGGATCTAGATGAGATGATGACAAAAAATTGAGAGATCTTGTCATTTGATTACACACACTGAGAATGACATTTCTTTTTTTTCTTTAGTTGATATTCTCCCTTTTCTTACTCACAGTCACAGTTGGAAAATGTGTATGCATTTTGAACTTACATGGCACAAGATACAAATGACATGAATGCAAGCCATCATAGGAAAAAAATATCAGTGAGATAGTGTTGTTTGTGATCTGTGTTATCAAGGGAAGAAAACCCAAGACCTTTTGACAGTCTCATATTCATTTTATCAAACTTTACATCTTCCAGCACAAGGAAAACATTACTCAGTTGCAAAAAAAAAAAAAAAAAAACAGCTTTACACCTTCTGTTGCAAAGAAGATTGCTTAGTTTTAAAAAAAAGGGGCGGGGGGGTGGGAGCAAAAAAAGGGACGCAAAAAAAATTTGGAATTGGGTGGTTAGGAATTGGGAATGAAATTATCCTTACAGTAACTTGTCAGACAATATTTACCTATACAACACAATGGACAACACAGTTTATGGACGACACAATCTACTGCTGCCTCCTCACCATTGTTTAATAATAAAAATGTATTTTTGTTCATTGTATTCAAACCTGTCTTTGTTAAATAAATTGTTGAATATTATTTTAAAGGAGACATGAGTTTTTGTTTTGTTGCAATTTTTCAACATCCTCCGCCTTTTAAAAAAAAGAAGAAAGTAAAAGATAGCAATTTTTTAGACATTGGTAATGGGGATTATTGAACTGTAGATATAATTATTATGAAAATTTGAATTTTTGTATTGTTACTTATATTTTCAGTCCAGATGACACTCCTTTGAATTCCTTGACTGGACTGCTTAGTCTAACTTTACTGTGGCAGACATTCCTAGTCAGTTCAACATTGATAGTAGCCTGGTCTTTTGCAAGGATGTTGCTGAAAATATTTCACACAGAGGTGAGGAAGTGAACAGGCTTAAGTGGTATGTTTTGTGTCTATGATAAGTGATATGATGCATGTTATATGTGGCTGGTGTTAGCACTTCTCTCTACCCATTGACATGGGTAATGTTCCAGAACTTTTAGGTTTTTAAGAAACTTGAACTCATGGTGATTTCTTTCTGCTCTTTGAAAATCGAGGATAATTACTTTATTTTTAGTTTCATTTAGTGATGAGGTTTATACAGCCTGGTTTTGTGTCATCTGAAATATGTGACTATGCCCATTTGTTTGTCGATTGCTTACTGATTTACTAAACATAATGTTTGCTTACAATGCTGACTAAGAATGTTTTACTTTTATCTGTTTATTTGAATTTCTTGCTCCATTTTATGTTTTTTGACCTATGTTTTAATTAGATGAAAAATAGACATAATAGAAGAAAGATGTCATAATCTCTGACAGTGGGAATGTTTCATCACTTTTTTCAAAATGTAATTCTGTGGAGGAAAAAAAACAACAGTTTTGAGCTTTATTAATACAGAGAATCAAATTGATTGTTGGAAATATTCTCAGCTGCTTGGCGCCAGAGATTGAAAGACTTATTTGGAATTTGGGTAAAATGGATTATACATTGTTTTTTTACAGCACTTGGAGTTTCCTATTATCAGCATCATGGAGTATGATAAGCAAAGAACATTACCTGATGCCTTGGCATGTTCATATTCTCCCCTCCTGCAGGTAACAGAACTGTGAGCTACTGTAAAAACTGATATCTTTACTCTTTAGATGTCAGCTCCTTTCTGGTGTGTTAAAAAGTTTCAAACTTTCATCACATCTCATCAAAACTAAGGAAAAGAAAAACAATCAATGACCCTCAGTAGTCTTGCTGCAAATAAAGCCTGGAAATATCATTAGACATCACTCATTTATACTGTCACAAAATTGATACTCTGCTACTAGATTACCAGTGATAGATTAAAATACAGTGGTCTCTGCCTTAAAAACCCGCTGCCCAAGAGCATGGTCCGCCTAAGTACTCGCCTCTGCCGTGAAACAGATTTTTTGTGTAAAATTTACTCCTGTTGGAATATGCTCCCAAATAAAAAATTTGCCTGAGAACTTGATATTGGACCAAGACACGCGAATAATGGTATATTTTTCACATAACATTGTCCACTTGAGAGAAACAGTGTAAACAGTGTTAGGTGTGCAGTAGAATGGGGAAAGGGCTGGAGGGAACAGGAAGACGAGGAGGGGAAGTGGTGGTTGATGTATGACTGCATAACCAGGTCACACATGAACTGGCCCATAACCATTTCTCTGTTTGACTACACATGGAGCACCAACCAAGATTGACTCAGAATAAGTTAAGCTTCCTGACTGGTCAGTTATTTCCGCATTTTCAGTCTGTCTGGTTAATTCTTAACACTTGAGTTATTCATGCGATTATCCATAGGTTAAAATAGCAATATAATATTTTCATTCAACAGTGATGCCATTATGTAGAAACTCAATTGAGGTTTGAAAGCTGGGCATTATTGATGAAATTATTCACAAACAAAGGTCAGGCATTGTTAGATCAGATTTCAAAACATACACTCACACAGGGGAGAAAGTTGTTCCTATTCGCATAGATAAAACTGTACGGTAACTGTCAACTAATTGTAGCAGTCCGGATAGTGGTCAGCTGGGTTGTGTAACTTTTTAGTCCACTGAAGAGCCCACTCTTTTTTTGTCTCCTGGCAACTGGGCTCTTTAGCGGAGGCCACTGTAGTGGTGTCTTTAAAGGTCAATGGAAATGATGAGATGCTCAGTTTTAGTCATGAGTATTGTTACTTAATCAACAGACCAGACAAGAACACCAGAAAAGAATGTCATGCTGTAGACGTTGAACAAACTAAAATTATTTCTGTCTCAGCACTTGGCTTTCCTGGACTTGAACACTGCAGCAAAGTTTTCACCCTCCAGACGACAAGAACTCCTCAGCCTGAGTCAGCCAGGCGGTCACCCCAGAATCTGGGCATCCGTCAGTGGGTCCACATTCACTGTGGTGAGAGAGCTGACTGATCGAATCCGTGAAGAAAACTGGGCCATCATGTCAAAAGTGTCCCTTAATGCCCACCTAAGTGAGATGAACACTGCATTTGGCTCGAAGACATTCACTGGTATATTTGTAGTCAAGCTTAATGTATGAGTGAAAGATTGTTGAGTGATTTTGAAGGTTGAAGTCATTTGATGTGATACTGTGAATAGTTTAAGACATGGTGGGCTGTAGTTTTCATATGACATACATATTTTAGAGTCTAGTGAAAAGAGGAACTTTTCATTGTTACTCTCAGATCGGTGATATTTAGGTAAACACAGCTTATAAACAAGAAGTTGATCCTTTTTTTTTTTTTTCATGTAAACTTTTCATGGCTGCTTTCTTGAGAAAATAATTTGATCAGTCTATAAGATAACATTTTAATATTTATACAGTAATTTTTTAATTTATCTGCTTTTTATATGTTGCTTTTCTTTCTCATCTCAGCACAGTCAGTCATGTCTGAGTATCACATTTTGTACTGTTTATTGCAGATTCTAGCTCAGTATCTTACAGAGGAGCAGATCCAAATATGACAGGTAATACACAAAGCTTTATTATGGTTTCATTTGTTTGTGTGAGTTTGTGATCAGTTATGTTGTGATATGGTCTGTGGTCTGAGTTTCTATGTATTACTGTCGGAATCATAAAGATCTCATTGTGTAGAAGGAAAAACATTAGTGTTGTTACAGTATAACAAAAAGTTCTCTTTGAAAAAGAAAGGGCTGCAAATCTTTTGCAATAGTCTTTATTGTTGTGCTATAATTATTAACTTCCTTTAGATAATTCCTGCAGGACAGATTGTTCAAGATGCTGGATTCCTGAGCATAGATCTGACACTTTTGAACAATTTAACTGTTGCTGAACCCTAAGTCAGAAATGTAAAAAATGTAAAAATAAAAAAATAATAAATGTTATAAAATAATACAACAAAGAAAACAAAAAGAGAAATTTAATATCGGAAAACCACCCTTACTTCATTATCCAGAAGATTTTGCTCAACTCTGGGATGTGAATGTCAGGTGGACAGTGAAGATAAATGATGTGAATCAGCAATTGGATCAACTGGCAATTAAGTCTGGTTAGAATAGTATCACAGATGTTCAGAAAAATAAAAATCTCCTTTAAAATCTAACAGCACTTTTTCTTGGAGGTGGCACTGTATTCTTAATTTTTTTTTTGTGATGGACCAGCAGTATATTTTCAGGTTCAAAAAATGGATTTGAGTCTGAAAACCCAACTACTTGAGTTTTAATGATCTTGTTTTATTGCCTTACTTCCTTGCAGGAGCTCAAGATTTTCCAGCAGAGAATCAGAAACCTCCTTTGACAACCAAGGTATTTCAATTTTGTTTTTTTATTTGGCCTATATTGTCCATATATCTCATCATCAAAGAAGTTACGTCTCATTTCATTGCTTTTTCTCCATGTTGTTCCTTCTGTCGTGACCTTTGAGAGCCATGAATCTGTTTCCTGATTGTCCACAGTTTTACAACCTTTTGCAAGGACTTCCTTTTGTGTCTCAACTCCTGGCTGAGAGCCCAGATGTCAGCAGCAGAAAACTGTTTGCATCATGCCAGATACA
This sequence comes from Peronia peronii, assembly GCA_039654565.1. NCBI lineage: Eukaryota > Metazoa > Mollusca > Gastropoda > Systellommatophora > Onchidiidae > Peronia > Peronia peronii. Next base: position 12,493 of record JBCEWB010184525.1, read on the forward strand.
AATCTGGGCTGTTGAAGGTGAGTTACTTTCCTCCAGTCTGGGTAGTATTTGATTTCGATGTTCGCAGACATCCTCCCAATTTTTTTGTTGTAAATTTTTTTAAAATTTATTTTTTAGTTTGTTTTGTTCATTTGGAGGAACAAAAAAAAATGTACAGATTTATTCTTGTCTAATGTCGTTGACCTTAAATAGTTTTTAAGAATATAGAGCTGCTTTTGCCATGGCCAGTATCAAAATCTTATTTTGTCTTCATTTTTGGTCAGTATTTGTGAACTCAGAAAATTGTAATACCCATTGGATGAGACGATTTTTTTTCTCTTTAGCTGGAGAAAACACCAGTGGCCGTGTTAAAAAAAATGTTCTTGTGATTCGTAAGATGTGTGTTATAAATGCACAGTGATATCAGATCTGCAGGATTTTGTTGCTTTTGTATTTCAGCCCTGTCCCTTATGGGAGGTAGCTCTTATACAGAAGATAAATATGGAGTGGTTCAGAACACTTTGCCAGAGATATTTGGAACCCTTTTAGACCTTCATGAGGTTTGCTTTCAGTTGTATTGTCTGATTTATATGCTCTTCATTCATACTTAATAGGTTCATTGCGTTGGTCGTAAATAAATATTACTGTAAGTTAAGGGGGGGGGGCGTGCAGAGAGTGATTTTTTGAATGCTTGAACGAAGGACATTTTAAGCTTCAAATTCAGAGTTGGCATGCTCAAATTAGAGGAAAAGTGTGGAAAAAAAAATTTTGTGTTGCATCCGGTTGCCATGACATAACCATCATCTTTTGATTTTGTGTCTTGAAAATTAGCTGTTTTCAAAAGCTTAAGGCTTCTAAAGTATTCAATATAATCATTTGGAATGTGACACAGTGATAAACTAGCTCTATAAAAAAAAATAACATGCTTTTGTATTTTTGATTATGTGCCATACAATATTTGTCATAAATTTTTGATATAGGTGTGTTGAGGCAGCTGTATATTCTTCTTTTCCACCAAATATCCAATTCTGTTTTGAAAACATGAACAAAATTTAGAAAAAGGGATGCATATTATTGAAACATATGCTGTGAAGAATTTATATTCAAAATTTGAAACCTATTGGTTCAGAACTAAAGTCTTAGGGAAAAAAGTGAAGAAAAAAAATATTTTGAGAAAATTGTAATTTGAATTTTCATAACCTTTTTATACAGTTTCTTACCTGGTGTCATCTTGGAGCACAAAGCAGATGTTCCTAGCCGCAGTCAGTAATAGTATTTTCTCATATCAGAAATGGTCAAAGTATCTATAAATATAAAACTTGATTTTGATATACCGATCCCAAAACCTCATTTTCATGACCTTCATCTCCCCCTCCCCCCCACCTCCCCGAACTTGTCCTTATTGGAAACCCAGAACTCAGTTTACCTATAATATCTCATATATTTGTTTTCTGATTGTCTTGCTGCAGTATACACATAGTAGGGTTTCAAAATGCTCTTTTCACTAGCAGTGAACAATAGCATTGTATCTGAATAGCAGTCTTCTGTATCGTGTCACAGAACTGTGATTAATTTCATTTTTTTAAAAATATATACTGTTTAGTCGCAAGGAACTTTAAAATGGATTTATAAAAAAATAAAACATAAATGCTCTTCACTACATAATTCTGTTCTTGAGCTTACTTTCACCCACCAAGGAAAAAGACAGTTTATCCCAAAGAGAAAGCAACTTTTTGAAGAGGTCCAGTCATCATGTTTCCTCAATTTGAATAGGAATTCAAGATATTTATATTACTATACAGTTTTTAGATCCCATTCTGGTTGATTGCTGCATTTACATGTGATGTTCTGGTTTGATCAAGAATTTAAGAGTTGGAGAGCTACGTAGCTAAACTTAGATAAGTTTAACCTCTTGATTTTAGAATTTTATCAGAATCTTTTGCAAACTTTGATAATATAGAGAAACATTGTTCTTTCATGTAAATGATGGTTTCATGACATTTGTTATACTGTAGTAGTCTATCATTTCTTCTTCATTTCCTCCCTGTCCAGTGTATGGAGAAACATTTCAAACTCACTGCCAGTACCATGAGAAGGCCCTTTGGTGCCACAGCTCACTCATCTGATGCCTTACTCAGATACAAACTGCAGTCTGCGAACAAGGCAGCCATCTACCGCTTGGTCAACACCTATAGGCAGCATTTAGAGTATGTATTGTGTGTCATAGTTCTACTTTCGCTTCTACATTTCTTTTCACCAAGTCAGGGTTCGTACGATCCTTGAAAGTGCTTGAATTTTGAGAAAAAAATTCAAGGCCTTGAAAAGTCCTTGAATTTGGAAATTGTTGCCAAAGTCCTTGAAAAGTCCTTATATTTTATTTGGGTGGTCAGTTTCGTTCAGTGACCGATTGTTGGAACAGGACTTTTTTTTTCTTTTTTTTTTACTTTTCCACCTTCCGAACATGCCCGATAACCATTCCATATTTTACATTTGGCGTAAGTTCGTTTCCTATCACGTGCTTAGATGTTGATGATTTTCTTTGTTTCATTCACTGCGGATCTAGATCCAGCCTAGTCTGGGCCTGCAGGTCCAGTTCGATTTGACAGCGCCAGTTTTAGTAGTGATTTTGATGGATATCGCAGGTAATTAGATCCAATTATTAGTCAGGAAATTTCAGACTTGGACTTCATCGGAAAAAATGAACTTTTTGATGATCAGAAACGTCTTGCTGGCTGCCGACATTTCAATATCTTTGCGGAACGAAGAAAGCGAAACCGAAAGTATGAATGTTTTGTGCGCATGCCTGGAATGAAGATACGAATGAGCAACAGGCAATCGAGACTTGTGTTGGAATCTCGAATCGCATTTACATACTCAAAGATTTAGACTCAACATTGAGTCCAGTAGTCATTTGCTATTTGTTAACTGTAGAGGATCATCACTTGACAATCCCGTCATGAGTAGAATATACGAACAGAAAGAGAATATGATCAAGAATCTAGATCTAGTCAATAGGCCTACTGAGATCTTATCAGGAACTTGAGCTCAGCATTCCGCTTAGATCTACGGGGATGTAGATCTAGATCTGTTGTATTAAGAGAGAGAAATAGATCTTTAGATCAAGTATATCGACAAGTAAGAGCTTTCTTTATATGTATAGAAATAAGAAGGTCACGGCATCATCTGGTCATCTTGTAGTGTTCTTACGTAGACCTAAATTTAGATCTAGATCTACTTATTAATATTACGTGATCTTTTTGCTGTGCACTTGTAGTTCTAGATCTACACGAATGTATGGATATAAAAAACAAAAGAAGAAAAAAAAGTAGTTTTTGATGCAGGTGAGCAAGTAACAAATTGATTTAGATCTAGGTCCAGCTGCACTGAGATTTAATGAATTGTAAGTGTAAAAGCCAGCTGCATTTAAATGATTTTTACTAAAACCTCTCCCTACTCGATGTATTAAATGAAAGATAAGTTAGATTTAGACAGATGCTATTTCCAGAGATAGCTTTCTTATATAGGTCTAGATCTGTACATGTCAGATTATGGTCATTCTTTATTTACAAGTAGATTGTCACAGTACAGTTGTATTTAAATTGTATACACAATACAAGCCGCACCCATACACACACATTAGAAAAGAAAAAAAAATTGATAATGAATAAAAATAAATAAAAGTAACTATGCAGGGTTTCATGTCTTTTAAAAGAAATTTTACATCCCAACTTGAATCTTCAATTATATTTATCAGTGAAAGAGTAATTGTAAGATGCCTGGAGTGGGTTGCTTTTTACAATAAGTCACTCAGCTGAATGGGTATGGCTCTTAACACAAACTAATTCTCATCTATCCTGTTAATTACATATTCTTGTGTGTTGTGCAGAGTGAGTTTCAGCATCAGTAAACCACAAATCCAGCGTGCGATCTGCAGTACTATCCATTGTTGATGTATAAGCCTATGTATAAGTCTCTTCAGCAAATATCATTACACACACGTAAATATCTATGTGCGTTTGAAGATAATTGGTTTCATGAAGTCCTTATAAACAGTCGTAAAGTCGTTAAAACGTCCTTGAAAAGTCCTTGAATTTTAAGGCATCTAGGGAGTGTGAACCCTGCCTAGTCCACTTCCAGCTTCTCATAAATCATTTTCCCAGCTGTAATGTAATTCTCACATTTGGTACTAGTACAATTTTTTCTGTTTCGTCCACTTCCATCAACTCATAGATCTTGGTTTTCTAATTGTGAGGTAACATTTTCATTTTTATCTCATGTTTATTTTTTATGTTCCTGTCTAGTTAATTTTTAGTTACAATAGTGCAATACTCTCATACCTTTCTTGAATGTTCTCTTTGTTTGCAATGATGATCCTTGAGATCATGAAAAGAAAATTTTATTTATTTCTGGAACAACTGTGATTCTAACTCACTAACAATGTGCACTATTCTTGTAAATTACAAACATGATTTGCTTGTTGTTTTGTTTTTGTTTTAAGAAAGTTGATTAGCTCTTGGATGAATGTTTTCAAATTTTGAACTAAAAATGTGAACATTACGTACATGTGATAGAAAAAACTTTTAAAAAAAAAAAATATTTTTTATGTTTTTAAATATATTTTCAGAGATTTACGACTGAGCATGGAATATGCAAAGAAACTCCAGCCCTTTGTGGAGTACCTTGTGTGAAGAATAAAGGTTCATGTGCTTGGGCATCCTAAATGCATGCTACCTCTCTGTTGAGTTTATTGATGGTGCTTGTTTTCTTTCAGTAAGATGAGATAGTGAATGGATGCAGAGTATATGGTGAAGAAAGCGGAATCAATGGCTTAATGTGCTAGTTATGGATGATGTGTGGCAAAATTCACTTGATGTAACCAATATCAGCTCAGGAGAGGATTCTCACAAGCGTTTCTTTGGCAAATTGGGTAAGCCTTTCTTCTAGATGCCTGTGATGAACATGATGAAACCAAAGCTGTATGTCAAACTGCCATAAACATTCTTATTTGTCCACTGGATTCTCGTATCCATAGAAGTATCATATCCTAGCAGAGGCCCACAAATGATGTGTTCCGGTCCTAAAGAAGAACTCCCAGTGCTTGATTTCTAGGAGTTGAGGTATGAGGCATAAATAGAATATGTAAGCAGGATATGTGTATGACTTTGTGGTGAACATTTCTTTATTCTGTTCTTGCTTTGTTTTCTTATACTTGGTTCAGTTTATGAATTTATCAATATGTTATGGAGCAGAGGACCAGTCTATAAGACTATAAATTTGCCCACGGTATCCTGATTCGTATATGTATCCTTTTTTTTTTTTTTCAATAACTCGGCAGGCAGTTTTCAATCCTCCATACTCTGCGGACAACAAAACTGATTTGTATCCCCAGTGAATGCATTTATGGCTTCAACTTCAAATTTTCCTCTGAGCAAAATAGCTCGAACTGAAGCTGAATAATTCACAATAATTTCCAGGAAACATTTAGTTGTCCCCACTTGCTGAATGTGCTTTGCTTATATAATGGCACAGTATATTTTTTTTTCTACAAATACATGGATCTATCTTGCTACATTGGAGTCATATTGTTTGAAGATGTAATTAGCATTTCTGCGAGAGTGCATTTGACAAATTCAGACAGTTATGAATGCACTGTAGTACTTTCTGAATGAACTTGACTAAACTTTGTTTTGTTTCCCCTTTGAGCTTTGATAAGAATTGTTGCATATATACATTAAATTATAGTTATGGAGGTATGCGTTTCTTTTTCTTTTTGTTTTTTGAAATAAAGGTTATCAGTGTTAGAAAACAAGGCTTAATAAATAAATAGTTTGTGCATTGCATCATGAAAACTGTTCTTTACCTTAGATTAGTTTATATAAGAATGTTGTATTGCTCATAATTCAGGCTGCTTTATAATGGACGCATTTCTTGCTGTGTGCCTGCTTGTTTGATTACTTTACTGATGAATGGCTTTATTGCTAGTGCATATATATATTGTGAACTACAGTTGTGTGTATAGATTGGAAAGAAGTTGTATAATAATTCATGAGGAAATATATTTAACAGTATGTCATATACATGTATAACACCATGCCAGATGAAATCTGTACAATATTATGTTTGGTTCTATCTTGTGCTTTTTAATTTAAAAAAAAAAAATGCTGTTGGGATATCATTTTGTGGTTTGATTTCTGTGACCAAGGATCACTTTAAATGTACATGTATGTGATTTTACTCATATCTCTACCCTTCTTTTTTTGTGGGCTTGTAAGACCCAACACAGTGCACCTCTTGTCTTATATTAATTTGTAAACCACTTTACTTGATACTCAGCATTATGAACTCAGTCTGAATCTCCACCTGGCTGGAGGTCAGCCATATGGTAGATGAAAACAGTAAGTATAAATGATCCAAAATATCTGATCTTTTCAATGGGAGATCGTTTTGACCAGTCCAGTTACTTCCCTTAGCCACACATGAGGTATTGAATAAGCAGCATAAAGAAGAAAAAAATCTTTTCTTTTCTTAAATCTTGTGATTTGAACGATTGATACAAAAAAATCAGACAAAATTATTACAGTAAGAAGAAAACATTTTCCTTACACAATGATTATTATCAGGATATTTCATGAAATAATTTTCAAGCCAATAGCACAAGAGAGATTTTTTTTCTCTTTTTATACTGAATGTTCAACACCTCTTGTGCCAAAGAGACATACTGTAATATTGCTGGTCAAAATGATCTCTCAGTCAAAAGCATGAAAAGTTCTTTTCATCTTTCTTCTTGCCCTCTTGATTACTGTTGTTGCAATAATGAGTTGTACAGGAATAAGCCCACAATACATTACATGCTGTAGTTCGAACACAATATGTTAGACAATATATAATAGACAAAGAATTCAAATGCCTCTCAGCACTTGACAAATCACAATGTTAGCCAAACCGAGTGTTTACCGCAAGCAAGTGGTCACTGCAAGATTTCAGTGCAGTTCTACTGGATCATACATATTTCACAGCCTCAGCATTTATTCATTATTATTAAACTTCATTAATCCTCTGATTATTCTGAACCCTGCCTCATTGATCATGCCATCTCTTGCACGTGGCTCTAAAGGAAAAAACATCTTTTTTTTTTTTAACAGATATCATAGTGTCATGTTCAAATTGGTTTGATACTTCCATAAAATGAATGCAAACTTCTCACAAAAATGACAGTTAGTTTGTACATGTCATGTATTATCTTAATTATCTACATGTACAATATTCCAGTTGTTTGCTAGTCCCTGTAGCAAGTTGATCCCTTTCGAAAAGACACATTTTGGCAAAAAAGTGACATACTTCTTTGTTTTAAAAAAAATCAGATTAGATCTATAGTGTTTGATCATTTTATGAACTTCCTGAAATATTGCAATAATGGGTTCAAATGATTAATATTAAGACAAGATAGCTCACTTTGCTCTGTTTTATTATCTTGGTTTTCATAGATCATAAGCAGATCTATATATGTTTAAGTTCAAAGCTCTGCTGCATGCACAAAATGCTTTTCATAAATAGCTTTCTTTGTCATGAGAAGATGAGTTTGTTAGCTTTTCTAAATAGCACAATTAATGCACACAATTATTGTAAGTTACTATGTGTGTGCCTTGTCTTTGATTAGGGAGGCAGTCCTTCCTTCAGTTCTTACAATGTCGAAAATGCTTTTCCAGAACATTCCTTATCTCTCTCACTCTCAGTCATTTAAACTTTCTGTTATTTACAAATCAGCTTGTAATTAGGACCAGTGACAAAAAACAAAATGGTTGATATAAATCATGTGCACTTCATATCCGCATAATAATATTGATTATTGAAAGTTATACAAATTACATGCACATATGTCTGGAGAGGGTGAATTGGTGAATAAAAAAAGTAACTTCATTAGCAAAAAAAAATAAACGAAAATAGAGAGAGGAGGAAAGAAAAAACAAGAGTGAAGGGAGAAGTAATACTAGTATTAGTAGTAACAATAGGCAAATAACAATTACATGTACGGCGTTCTGCGTCCACCATTGATCAAGAAAATTCTGTATTACAATTAATTACATGATGGGCGAGAAATCATGATGCAATTGCTAGTTACAATTCTTAGTGCAAATGTACATGTGTGCTTATTAGTACACAACTGTACAAAGTTAATGAGTGCACAGTGATAAATTCAAACTATGTAATATACAGTAACAATAAAATAAGCATGTTAAATGCATGTATAATAATAAAATAATTCTAATAACAACAAAATAAACATATTAAGAAGTATAATTAATGAGTGAGTCATAAATTCTGGCCCACCATGTAGGCATCCACGTGTCTGATCTTGCACAGACATTAAAACTGTTATATGTGACCCCCCCCCACAACCAGTCAACCCATCCCCACCTCACCCCAGTAGCGACAGGGAATCCAGTCCCACTGAGTCGCTGACCCATTTTATTACCACTGACATCTCTATGCCAGTCATATAAATGTACATGTATGTTACTTTGTGCACTTTATTTGAAGAAATCCATTATCATGTAAGAAAGACAATCAATACCCACGGTTCAGTTTTGTTGGTCGCCATCTGCAGTAGAAATGTTCCTGACCCGGTCGGTTGTGTAGTCAGGGTCCATCACAGAGAGTTGTTTAAAGCCTGAGCATATTGAATCTCTTAAAAGGGAGGTTGGGTTTCCTTTGTTTGAGCAATACAAATAATAGAGTTGTAGTGATAGATCAATACATTGCAATTCACATTTAGTAAACTGCAGTCCAAGGCCTTGGAATAGATCAATGTCTCATATTTTACTATGTAGCAAACCACTCTGGGAGGACGGCTTGGGATGGTCTTCAAAAGCTCCACTGAATCTGTCGTAATCAAAGTAGTATATAATTATTATGTTTTATATGTATGTCAAAATTATGTCCCGGTTTACCTGTCAACATATAAAGTAAGCTTACTTTTTTTTTTTTCTAATTATAATCGAGCTTAAGAACATCTTTAGTGCATGCAAGTAATCAAAATGTTTCATTGTCAAAGCCTTTGTGATTAATGACATTTAGGATTATTTCTATTTTTTGTCCTCGATTATAATTTTTGTCAATTTAATCTGGCTTTTAATATACAAAAAAAAAAAAAAGATTATACCAAAACAACAACAACAAAAACTAGCAAAAACAAGAATTCCCTGGCCATTTATAAGAGAGGATGATATCAATAATATTATGCCATAAAATCTTTGTAGTAAACATCAATGATATCAGAAATGCATATTATACTATTTCTGTCAAAACAACGTTCAGTTGAAACAGTTGTTGTTTTTTTTTTTAGGGATTTAATTAAGATAACAGAATCGAAGGGGATAAACTCTTTTTTAAAGAATCTTTTTTAAAGGATGCCTGTTCACTTTATGTGGATACTAGGACAAACCATTCCTAATACAAATGGAAATTTAGATGGCCAAAGAACAACGAATATTGTCACTTTGGTGCACAGTTCCAAACAGACAGTTTTGCATAACAGAACATCAGTTCTAATACATTTATTTCATAGATTCTAATTATTGGGTATCTCCAGCGACAACTGCACAGGATTTAGCTATAAAGCTGATTACAGCCAAAGGCGGACGTCTTTTTTCATAAGTTTGTCATTTATCCAATAGCTAACCTTCTGCATTTTAAGAAAAGATTATGTAACATTTGTTTTATCGGCAAGGGAAATTATCTTTCACAGATTCACAATTACTTACATATAACTTACATACAACAGTGCAGTCCATTAAAGTCAACTCGCTTAAAGTATATTTTTGCTTGAATTCAACTCATTCTTTTTTTATATACGGTATATATATATAGATCTATATATATTTGTAGTACATGTATTGATATCAAGTCTGTTTAAAGTCAACCACTTTTTTCGTTGGTCTCGAGGGCTGACTCGATCGTTCATAATACCGAATAACATACATGCATCACACTGGTACACACACTTAAATATCATGGGTAGACAACGCCATCGCAACAGGGCAAATTTAAGAAACTGGTTCATCGCCGATGACAGAAATCAACACAATGTATCTATTCTGTACCATACAACCCTCTATAAAGATGCAAATGGACTAAGTGTATCGTTGTCTAGACATGGCGGGTACAAAGTATAGCATTTTGTGCTACGGAACGCTCTCAATACTAAGTTTATATTATTAGAGCATTCATTTCATTATGAAAGGGCATTAAAAACTCTGTAGACAGAAGGATCCATCCGTACGAACAGGTTTGAAGTGAACAGGCGTATTAGAGCAACTATGAAAGACCTAAGAACGAACTGTCATCCTCACTGGTAATTTCTTCCAGTTATCAAGTTGCCAACTTTTCTCGGTATAAACGAAAGTAAAATAGATCACAGATATATGGTTATATGGGTTAAGGTTTATCTTTACCAAATATCAGCGGTAGCAAGTGAGATGCACTTAACTGAAGTGTAGGGTATATTTACATTTAAAAAACAGTACATATTTTTTCACGGGGAACGCGACTCGAATTCATATTGTGTGTGCTGCGACAATTAATAACCGGACTAGCAGGCCATAATCTTATAGAGGCAACTAAAATCTGCTGTGTAATAATAATGTCTCTCTGACTTGTATGGTGGCTAAAGTGCAAACACATCTCTCTCGTTCTCCTTTTGTCTACACTACCCACCACTGTAAACACTGGGACTCATGTAAACTGACGCCTCCCGATATTGGAACTGGTGCGATTCATGAACTGACACGGTGACCAAAAAAACCCACACACACACAAACATACACACGAATGAAAATATTCCACAACTCTGTTTCCCTGTTAGTTGTTACATGTACATGTGTTATTTTGAAAAAAAGAAGAAGAAATATAACCTAGATATGACCACGAGTACATTGCGCGCTGCCAAAGCATTCTGAATACGATAAAATGCTGTTCCAACATATATATATATATTTTTTTTTTTTGATCAAGCCATAGTTAATACCATGAAAACTGATTCACACGAATTTCTATTGAAAGGAAATCTACGGTAAAATTGGACATACGTGTATTTAAAAAGAAACCTGATATAGGAATGCAGATAGACGATATTGCAGATACTTTATTTACAAATATATTACAGTATTAATAAGGCATACCGCGCTTATAACAGGCCAGAAAATAGGACTATCAATCACTGTCATTTGATCGTTATTATATGTGCTGAGTATCCGTAGATGATCCAAGCTTTGTTTGTTATTTCAGATGACATGGTCCTATTTATCGCAAGTGAAACTCAATTTACTAAATAAATGCATTGAGCAAGTAGATGCAATGTAGATCTTTCTACCTTTAGAGTCAAAAGCTATCATGGTCAAGTGGTCTAGGCACTGTGTGGAATAACTTTGATTACAGCAGTCCTACACGTAGGCAAACAAACAAAGAAACAAACAAATGTATAATACACATTCATACATATGGTGGTAAAACTGTATCTTTATTTTTGTGCCAAATTTGGGGAAATTGTTTTGTGCAACCTTCACTACTAGCAACAATAAGGCAAACCTAACTACAGTTGCCCCACCCCATTCCCCTCCTCCCGCCACTCCCATTTCCGGAGTTCTAATGTGTGAAAGTGCTTGTATAAGTTGATCCGTCACTGAGAACATAGAACTTAACTCGGAGATTCAGCTATGCTCATGATAATATTTATGAACACCAGCCCTGCCTCATAACGTGCTCAGGTGTATATCAAGAGGGATTACTTGTCAGTGGTTTGTCCACACGTTTGGAAGTTCATTACTTGCGAGGGGTTGCGCTAAAACAAATACCACATCTGTCTGAGCAGGGGGAAATGGTTCTAATTCTCACCCCTCAAGATTGTGTAAATCTATGGCCTCGTATTTCAGATAAGGCACGTTGTCTACTAAGCGTCATATCTGATCCTCCTGCAAGTCCGTGACTGCGGCGCTAGAAAATTAATAACGTCGGTGGTAGCTGGGAGGAGGAAGAGGGAAGGAGGTGGTAAACTGACATGAACGAAAAGTATTGATAAAGATAGGCGAGTAAATAATAATGAAAATAATACTAATAATACATATAATAATAAATATGCTGGGCTGTCGGGTCCTCTTGGTGTTTACTGCAGGGGATTGACGGATAATTCGTGTCATTGTGTTGATTTCTCTTCAACCGGTTTTTGTGGATAGTGACAGAAATAATGAGATATTATATGGAGATAGTTTTCACCTCACACGCACGCCACTTCACTGCAGGAGACTTATTCCGGATAAACCTAGTCAAAATTAAATTTCTGCCTAAACTGATACACATAAAATACCACTGTACTGGCTATAATACTATAGATCATGAACCTGTTACTGCAACCAAGTAAACCATAGCCAATGCCTGGCATTTGTAAATTCATTGTATATGGGAGAGATGGGACATTATTATTATGAATTACATGTACAGATAAATAGATGAATGATGGATGCATAAACACATAATACATACATGCATGCATGCATAAATAAATACATACATACATACATACATACATACATACATACATACATACATACATACATACATACATACATACATA
>JBCEWB010184633.1:0-25083 GCA_039654565.1 Peronia peronii
TCATCAGCCAGTGGAATCTAACAAAGAATACCACAAAGTGGTGCGAATAGATTCTCTGGTCGGAACATCTCTTTGGATTTGAAACACAAGAAACCGCCGGCGGCTGTGTGTGTGTATGTGTGTGTGAGAGAGAGAGAGAGAGAGGGAATTGCTGGGAAAAGGGAAAAATGAAAAAGTAGGTGAAGGAACAACGAGACGGACAGGATACCTCCTGTGATTCTGTGATTGACCAGAGAAAAGCGTAAACGTTTGTGGGGAAAATGGTGCAGAGGGTTGAAGTAGAAGTGAGAACCCATTTGCTGAAAAACCTTGCTAGTGCTGTCATTGCTGCCGATTTTTTATTTATTTATTTTCAGATCCAAAAGTTGCAAGCGTAGTTGCTCCTAAAATCACACAGAAACAGGGCAGAGACCCAGGACAAAGAAACAGACCCTCTCTCGTCATTCGCTTGATGGCTCACGCACCAATTTGTTCACTTACTTATTCACTAATTCTCTCACTCACTCAACTCATTCCCAGTCCCTTTCTCACTTCCCATCTTTAGCTATGGCCGGGTTGAGGATCTTAGCATAGATATTAGAAAGGTTAGACAAGGTAAAACAAGGCTAGAGACACTAGAGGGCTCTGATGTTCTGACCACTGGCCAGCGTGGTTCACATCAGTACGTAGAATCTTTTGATAGATGCCGCATGCTGTGGATCGGGGCTTGAGTCAAGAGGTAGCGATTAGATTCCAAGTCAGGCGTATATATGTAATTTTCACATAATGTTCAGTAACAGCTGAAGCTGTGGATTGCTTCTGGCAAAGAGGAGGACAGCCGAGTATTGGTCCATGGTCGACTTGAGCTAAGTGGGCGGAGTTAATTATGCATGAGAGCAAGCAGAGGGCTGAGCGGGTGACAGTTGGAACTGGACGTTTAACTACATCTTTTAGCACCTGTGATAGCCCTTCAAATGACGTTCTTATACTGTTGATGGCAGTGAAGTGGTTAAAAGTATCTTATCCAAAAAAAGCAACAATAACAGATATGCTAAAGCCAGTTATTGCTTTTCTACCTGTAATAGCAAATTTCAGCAATGTAGATTTAAGCTTTCTTGAAAAGCAGAATAAAAAACTATGTATGTTGTAATGATTTCAGATAGTGTAACTGAAAGTAGAGCTGTTCCAATAAATTTTGTAGCCTGTTGCAGAGCAGATCTCTTTCATGTGACAATCAGAGGAGACAGATATGTTTCTGAAATTTACAAGAACACAGTCAATCCTGATATGGCTGTGTGTAAATTTGCATGCATCTGTATGTGTATATGTGCTGTATGTGTATCCCAGGACGGGATGCACACACATATTGCTACAGCCTATTTTTTCAATTAGCAAGACCTGCACTTAAAAAAATTTTGTATTATTTCACTTTTTCCAGGGACATGTTCATTGAAGAGGACATGAAACCTCGTAGCAGGTTGGTAACTGAGAGTAACCTTGACATGATCTTCAACTTTGAAGAATGGCTCATGGTATGTGTTTCTTCCAAATTACAGGATAAATGTTCACTGATTCAGTGTAGTAGTTTCCTGTTTATGTTCCTTTTATGACAGAAAAGTTTTCTTTTGATATTTATAATTTTTAGCAGCTTGGGTCCTGAAATACGGATTTTGCTAAAAAAAATGCAATTTTGGGTTTTTGTTTTCTCTTGAAAGCCCTGCCTTTTCTGTGTATAAAAATGGTATCAAAAGTGGATATGTCCATTCTAACGTGTTTCACCAATGGTCATTCAACGATAGGCCTAGCCTACTATCAACCAGGATCTGGCTGCTACATGCAGTCGTAAATCATCGCTGTATGATTATATATAGGCAAAAAGTGCATAAGATACTTGATTATGACCTCTTCTAGCAATATCATGAACCCCAATGCCATGGGATGGACATTAGATGACTACTATGAGGTGAAAAAAAACTGCTGATCATTCAGAGTAAAAGTGTAAGTGTTCTAAAATGAATTTCCACGCCCTATAAAGAGTGAAATTTTCCTTTCTTTCTGCTGCTTCAGAGCTCAGTTGTGGACTATATGCCATAGTAAAGGATATGACCTTCTTGGTTTGGACAAAAAAAGATATGGGGGGCACAGATGGGCCCTCAAAAACCCGGTATTTACTCTATGAGAGCCCTTAAAATGATGAGGGGCAGGGAGCAAAATTCGAGAAAAGATACGCCAGAAGGCCAAAAAACAGCAACAAGAGACACAGAAGTCATGGAGAGAGGATTAGTATGTAGAACAGTGCTGTTCCGAGGCTGAAAGCCGAACAAAAAATTCACCATGTCCATTTTTCGCTGAAAAAAAACTTCAAACGCGTTTTTCTCAAAACCAGGTTTTTTGACAGTATTTTGTTATCTATTTTATTGTTTCGAGACCAATTCTAACCAAATTTGGTATACATCATTTTCATAACAGGACCAAAAAACGTACATATGCGCAGCCCATTCGGTTGGTAAGTTTAAAGAAAAATGGGTTTTTAGTATGAAAAAACGGCGAAATTTAATTTTTGGTTACATGTCATTTTCCAAAATAAAATTTTCTATCGCATAGGAAGGGCTGAAAATACATAACTTTTTAGATATTATGTCAAGCAATATGTTCACCAAGTTTCATCAAGTTCTGTTAAAATTTGGCGGACTAGATAGATTTTGAAGTTACCCATTTTAGAGATGTCAAAATCCAAGATGGTGGCATTGTCATGGCAACCATTTGAAAAAGTCGATTTTTTGTCACTGTTTTCCTCTAATTTGGACATACTGAATTCGATGGAACAGGTTAAAATAGTCTATCTTTAATAAAAAAAAAAAAATCACCTCCAGGATACCCCCCTCCCCCCCCTTTAATTCTTTTCAAGATGTGAAGCAAATATTGTTGCTGTTTTTTGTTTTTTTTAATGTAAAGTCTGTTAAACTGAGAACCTGGTTTTTTGTTTTTTTAGTTCAATATTTTTATATTTTCTCTGGGTGTTAGAAAGCTCAGTTCATAGAGAGGGGAAACAGATTTTGAGCTCTGGCTAAGAGAACCAAAATTGTCGCACTCTCATAAATTGTCACTTGCATGTATCACTGAGCAATCACTGTTTATGAGCCCCGGACTCGGTCCACTTTGAGATAATAATATACCATTGTTAATTTCAGGAAATGCACACAAATTTTCCATTTGTTAGTCTAGTCTGGGATAATTTGTAGTCATGAAGTTATTTTTTTTATATTTCCTCTGATAAGCCCACTCCAGAGATGTATACCATGGCATATTCCCATTACAACTTCCAGCTCAAGCAGATGTGCTTCTGGTAAGAGAAAATTATTATTCTCATTCATTGTGTGTATGAATACAGATTATTAAACACTCTGTCCTTAATCAGAACAATTTATAGGAAAAAAATGAAACTTCCATAAACCTCTCTCATATTTTAAAGCTGCACTGAATTTTTCAAATAGTGGTTATGTCTGTCAGAACTGTGGGCATATCTGAAATTAGGCTTAAATGTCTGTTTAACTGGCTTTCAGGCTCCGTAAATACATATATATGTGCTGTAAGCATAAAGTTGAAAGATAAAATTTAAATATTTGAAACATAAAAACAAGCTTAGCATATTTTCATTTACGCATTAACAATTTTTTTCTCTGGAAATCATTATACAAGTTAGAGTGTCTTGAAATTTTTAGACACAGTGAAGACCATCTTACATTACACATATATTCAGAAAATTTACTGGAAAAATGTTGAAACACTAGTAATTGACTCTATGATGGGTACGAATACAATATGCAACTTCTTTATCCTTATTCCTAGTGCTATGCTGCAGTATCATCTCATGCAGAGAAGAAAGCAGGCAGCCCTGCAGGACAAAATCAATATGGCAGTGAAGCACCATGCAAATCGCATGATGCGCATGCATGTCCTGATTTGGAAGGTAAGACAGTATTACAATTACATTACTATGTATGCATAAAAGTATAATGTTACAATGCTACCGTAAAACTTGTGGTTATTTCATATCATTTTCATATTGTTAAAAAAATACAAAAGAAAAAAGAAAAGGAAAGAGAAAAAACAAAACTGACAATAGCTGTGCCTCTTTTTTCACTTTATTTCTTATTTTATTGTTATACCATTTGTATTGGTTGATACTATTTTTGATGTTGCTATAGTAAGACTGCTTCACGATGAACAATATTATTTATCCTTTGACTCTTATCTGAATTACTACAAGTGTAGTTTTTACAATGTATAGGCTGTCCTGTGATGTAATGAAACAACGGTAAGTAACATCATGCAAATATCAAATTTTATATTGTTTTAAAAATAGGAATATAATGTTCTTATTAAAAGTTTTCATGATCTGTAATAGCCACTGACAGCATATTTCAGAGCTGGAAAGTCAACAAATCAACTGTTGAAGTGATGGACAAATCATTTTTAGCCAGTCTGCAACACAAAGGATATACCAAAGGAGAGGAAAAAGAGATGTTTTGAAAATGTGGATTTGCTAA
Organism: Peronia peronii; assembly: GCA_039654565.1. Taxonomy (NCBI): domain Eukaryota; kingdom Metazoa; phylum Mollusca; class Gastropoda; order Systellommatophora; family Onchidiidae; genus Peronia; species Peronia peronii. Next base: position 4,530 of record JBCEWB010184633.1, read on the forward strand.
TGACATAAGTTCATGCTGAATATTTTGGAAAACAACTCACTTGCACATCTAAATGAGGTATTTCAAGATTGGTCACATGACCGAGGAAACATTGCTTACATGTGGATTTGCTTATATGATGTGACATGTCTAAATGCTTATCATTTGTCAAGATTTGTCTGTCATGCGCAGAGCATGGAAACAAATCAGAGTATGAGTGAAAATCCTCATTTATGTGACTTTTCTCAAAATACCTCATTTATAACAAATAATTTGACACAATAAAAAAAAATAAGTTATGGGTCAGTGTTGTTGTGTCTAAACACAAATGGTCAAGTGATTTATGTTTTTTGCCTGCCTCTGTTTTTCAACAGTTTTCTGCTTTTGATATTTGTATAAGATGCTGCTTATTGCCATAAAATATGACCATTACATTGTCATCTTAATGATCCATTTCATAAGTTTATTGATTCCTTCTCCACAGGCTTGGGTGAAATACAGGAAAGGGAGACAAGCAAGTAAGTAATTATGCAGGCCAGTTTGGTTGGATAACTTTGATCTATTCAAATTTTGTACTGAGTGAGTTTTTCTGATTCCCATGTGTTGTGTTAGGTTAGGTTAGCCCCATAGTAGATGGGGGCTCTTGGAGAACAAATGACATCCTGCCAACACTTTCAACCATCTGTCCCAGTACTCCATATCTCAGATAGGTGGACCGAGGGAAATGCGTCTGGTCTTTTGTTATATTCTTCTACATTTTTTTCTGTCTCTCTTATCTTCCTCCTCTGAGTACAGTACATCATTTGAGTTTTGACTGTTTTATTGTAGACAGAAGGTTATCATGCATCCCAATACCATGCATACCACTGACCCAGCTCCAGACTTCCTCAATAGTAATGTGATCTCCATATGAGATGCCAAGGATTTTACAGTGGCATCTCACCTTGAAAGCCTGTATTCTTTGCTGCAACTGAGCTTACATATAAAATATGTATTCTCAAATAATTATAGAACAGTATAGTCATTCCTGATCCGTTAAGTCAGATGCTCATACATAATACATATTTCTTAAAAAAATACCCACAGTGATTTCGTCTTATTTCTTTTTTTAGTATGCTTCACATCATTTTATTTCTTTATTTCCAGTGTCCTTCCAGAAAATCCAGCATGTCTATCATGTCTCTGTGGGGAGGGTCATATTTGAGGCCTGGTACAAGCACACTTTGGAAGCTCGTAAACAGAGGGAATACTTTGAGGTAGGGCTAGCAATCACTATATTATTGTTATCTGTCTTAATGAACAGAAAATAAAGATACTGCACCTAATATCACAGCAGCTGCTAGTTTTAAGTTCATCTTTTGTTTAATTAAGCAGCTGTGTTTAGATGTGAAAAATATTAATTTTCACTTTGATTTTTGTAAAGTCTGTAATCTATTCCCGAATGAATGAATGATTGAAAAAGCAAATTTGAGTTTATTTAGTTTATTTGTATATGTGAGTAGAAATGCATATATATACTACTCTATTTTTTAAAATTTCTTGGCTTAGATGTGTCTCCCTTATATTTTATGGCTTGATATCGCAAGTCAGAGCCGTATTTCATCAGGGCAATAACAAAGACCCTCTCACATTTTGATTTTTAATCTTTTGTTCTTTTAAATACTCTGGATATAATTTTCTTTTCTTCCCTGTGAACTACCTCTAATACCTTATAACCATCTTTCCCCAAATTTTCATGTGATGACACTATTATATTTCAGATTTTGTTGATGATGATTTTTCATTGCATTCTGTTTAACTCCTAGCTTGTCGTGAGATTGATTGAAGGATATCGGATGAAAGAAAAAAATTAAATATGTTCTTCATCCCTCTCCCTACCTAACCAACATTTACAGCTTATATTTGAAGCAAGGTATTGAAATTACATATTTAATGTTGCTGCAATGAATGTTATATTTAAAATGAAAAATTCATAGAAGAGCAGAATTGATCTCAAACGCCATCAAAGAATGTTTTAAATCCCACAAATACAGAGCTTGTGCCACTTCCAAGAGTTAATTGTTATTAGTTTTATTTAAAGTATCACTTTCCAAATTTAAAACAATAATATATTCAATATTCCAAGGAATTTCAACTGAATCTTTCCTGCACAATGTGGAATAAAATAAAAGGTTGTTGAGCCGAGGGGGGAGAAGGAAGATTTAAGTTTGAGTAAGTCTAAGCAACCCTAAAAATTATGTACAAAATCATTGGTTTGCAGTGGTTTTTCAACATAACTATGTTTTTCAAATTTCTACTTCTTGGATTTCATGCATCTATCAGTCTGAGATGAGGTAATTGAGAGAAAGAATTTGCATGCAAGAATATGCATGACCAGGAGTAATGGAAGACATACATATTTTTAAATACGTGCATATATATTCACCTTTCCTCACTATGTCTATTGATAACATATATATGAGCACTCACGCTGCTCAGCATTATTTGTGAAATGCATGCAGCTGTGCAGTCATTTTGTCACGTGCCATCTTAGAAAAAAAATAGTCACAGAAGTCATATATTTGAGTCCTGAGAATGATACCTCAAACATTTATACTGGTTGTACAGGCATATTTCATGAGATCTGTAGCTTCCACATTTTAATTGAAGACATATGAGTATTCTCATACTTATTATATGAGATGTCATATATATTTTCCATACAATTCACATTTTGAAGCATTTTCACAGAGTGACAACCAGCCAGTTCATTGTTGTTTTAGAAGAGGATGTGTCATACATAAGATTGTCACATGATTTCATTTAGATATACTGTAGATATATATGCAGTGAGAGCAGTAATTATGATGCTTGATTTGTCATATTGTGGGCCCAAGCAAAAACCCCACTAAAGTTGCAGGCATTAGAGCGGAGCTATAGGCTCTGAAAGTCAATTTTGGATCTACCTACTGATTTTGGGTTTTCACCATAATCGATTTCAAAAACATGTTTAGCATGTACTGACACCGTAAAAAGTTCAAAACTGAGCCTCTAAACATATTTTTTAAAAGTTTTTGTAACATTACCTGATTCACGATATTTCCACAATCTATGCTTATGCTTGTCCGCACAGGTCCATCAACAAAAACTCTTTTGTTGTGGTAATGGCATTGCTATGTCCAGTAGTCCTGCCTGCCAATTTTCCAAGGTCTGTGTCTGTAGGCCAACTGTACATGATGCATTTCGGACATTTAGTGTTATGTGTTATACCCCGAAATGAAACGAAACGAAACAAAATGAAACCGCCTGTCTGGCTCACATGCTAAATACTCATTCACCTGCGCCGGTCATTCACGACCTGATCATCGCTTGGCCCATTATCGCTCTTATTGTTCCCATCTGAACCTAAATCTTTAAGTAACTGCCATGCCCCGCCCCATCCCTTGTTTTATGTTTTCACATGTAGTGCACGTGTTGCCGACCGTGATGTAAAGTTATTACTCGAATGTAAATCTAGATCCATGGCGAGATCATTCACACTCACAAGTCTGGTCCGATGCTAATGATTTGATAAGCTTACGAATATTTAGTCATCAACGCCACGGACAGAAGACAGCGGGCTTCCAGATGGCTTGCATCATCATGTAAGTTCACAGGTCTTTGCTGCTTAATTTACATAAGATGGGATTAAAAAAACATTTTTTTTTCTTTCCACAATTTTAAAGCTGAATTTCTCTGTTTGTGTTTTTTACCCCCATGGTACAAAAACTGCGATATCTCAGGTTCTAATTGTCAGAAATGGATGAAATAAAAAGCAAAATACTCAGAAATGACCCTATTTTCATACACAATACTTAGTTCAATTTTTAAAATTTTGAAGTTTAACTGCTTTTTTGCCTGGGCCCACACATGTATTTATATAGTGGGTTTTTTTTGTTCACTCATTTACTTCTGTCATTATACACACCCAAAGAAAAACAAAGAATTTGCTGAACAATTTGAGCAGGGAAGTAACCAAACACAACATCTGTTGTCACAGGGAGTGATATGTTTTCATGGAGAGTGTTGTTAGACAATGGGACCAATGAATTTCAGTGTCATTTAGTTTTTCCCTCTATTTCTACTGTTGTTCTGGTGATGTGGGACTGGTTTAATTATCATTTTTCTTTTTTTATGTCATGAGTAAACAAGATTTATATGTCACTACAACATTAAGATCCATTTATGTTAAGTCTGTTTTTCAATTTATGGGATAATTTTTATGATTTTGCTTGTTTTTTTTTTTTAAATCCATGTTATATTAATTAATAGTACCTGTGCTACTGCGTCTTGCATGTAAAACATTCAATAATGAAAGAAACAGTTTCACAGGTAATCAAGGAGTAAGAGTCATTGATTTATTCTCATATCTTGAGTCTTAGCCTGAATATATTCAACTATAACCATTGAATACATACACATGTATGAGGTCGGGTGGGTTGGTTGGTCAGCATATAGATGGACAGGTGGGTGGGTTGTTTGGTCGACTCATTGGTGGTTTTGTGAGTGATTGGTTGGTTGGTTGTTTGGCCAGTTGGTTGGGTGGGTGGGCAGTCGGTTGGGTGGGTAGTTGATTGGTTGATTAGTTGGGGATTGGTTGGTTCATTGTTTCATTAGTTGGTTCACTGGTTGGTTGCTTCATTCATTTATTCATTTGTTGGAAGGGGACATGCAGGTGATAGGCAGATTGATAGATTGGTTGGTTGGTCAGTTGATTGGTTGGTTTGTTGTTTGGTGAATTGTTGGCTTATTGGTTGGTTGGTTAGTTGGTTTCTTGGTGGTTGGTTGGTTGTTTGGTGGGTTGATTGTTGGTTTGGTTGATTGGTTGGTTGATTATTTGGTTGATTGCTTGATGGTTGGCTGGTTGGTTAATTGGTTGATTGGTTGGTTCATTAGTTGGTTGATTGGTTGGATGGTTGGTTGGTTTGTTGGTTGATTGGTTGGTTATTTGGTCGGTTGATTGGTTTGTTGTTTGGTTGGTTTGTGGTTGGTTTGTTGGTTCATTGGTTGGTTTATTGGTTGGATGGTTGGTTTGTTGGTTGATTGGCTGGCTATTTGGTTGGTTGGTTGGTTTGTTGTTTGATTGATTGATTGGTTGGTTGGTTGGTTCATGATTGGTTGGTTGATTGGTTGGTTGGCTTGTTGTTCTGTCCGGTAAGTTTTTGATCAGTCAATTATCTGGTCATTTGTTTGAATTGTTGGTTATTTTTTTATGGTTGATTAATCAGTATTTGAATGACTGATTAATTACTTGATTAATTTACTGTCCTAAAATAATCACTAGCAAAAACAAAGAGCGGAATGGGAGGCGAGACAAGTTTACAAGGTAAAGCACAGGAAATGCACATAAATATCTCATGTTATATACGTATGATTCAGATGGCAATAATAGAATTAATTTTGATATTTGTAAAACTCAGTATGTTTAATGTATCATACATTATTGTAAAAAAAAAAAAAATAAAAAATAAAAAAAACTAGTGAAATGGGTCAAAGGGACAAAACTGTTTATTGCAGATTCAGTCTACCAAATTGATGCACTCAAGTATGATTCAGGTTATTGCCTGTGATGCACCATTGTATATTATATAATATTTGTCAACATCATGTCATCCTATGGATAAACTTAACTCCACGTATATATGTATTGCATTATTAATTTTGCACAATTGCCACCATTCTGCAGGCCTATCACAGTAAAGAGATGGGGTTGTTTCTAGAGCTATCAGCATTGTATTTTTTGTGTCAATTTTTTTTTTTTTTTTGAAGAGTGATAATAATTATGAGGTAATATGTTCTCCTTTCAAGACACATTTGTTGGGAGGGGAATTTTTATCATTTTATAATCAAATTTTAAAAAGGTAGACCATTATGATTTACATCAAACCTATTTTGAAATCCCATCTTGAAAATGTTGGCTTATAATATATCTTGTTTCGGCATAAAATATGGAACATTGAGAAAAACGTTACATTTTATCAAGCCTCTTGCAAAATCAAAGCACCTCTGACGAATGCTTTGGTAACCAGGAGCCTCTAAGCACTTAATTCCATATTGGCATTCCATAGTGGAGATTATGCATACATTGTTCAACATGGAATACAGAAAATAACATCGCCAAATCTTTAGATTCTGTTGTTACCCAGTAAGAGAAATATGTAACTAACATCATTTTTTATGTTGCCACATGGTCCTCAGGAGTGAAAATCTTTGAAATGACAAGTTTTAGACTAAAAAAAAATGCCTAAGAGAAATTGTATGTCAAATTCTACTTCATCATTATAGCTATTCATAAGAACTCTCAGAAGAAGATGAAGCCTTCATCAAAATAAAACAATCAAGAATACATCAAAAAGAGAGAAAAATACAGATCTGCTTTCATTGTCTCACTTTTTTTTCAGTGACAGAGATAAATGTGCAGCATTTATATGAGAGAAAAATTTATTTTATAATAGAGCACTTTTCATCAACATTACTATCAATGAAGGAAATGGTGCTATACTTGAAGGGCAATGGGAAGTGAGGGGAGGGGGAGGGAGAAAGAAACGAAGGGCAAAGAGAAAAGGTGGGGGAGTGGGGGTGGGGAGAGGGGGTGGGGGTGTTGTTTACATTTGGGTAAACATTTACCACTGTTTGTATAACTGGCTAACTAAAATGTGGTAATCAAGTGTTGTAGAGAGGTACCATCTCCATGTCCTCAAAATAGCACTACCATACCATGGTAGAACACCTAGCCTCCTAAAAACTATATTTTGAGAAAATTATGACCTCTTTTATAACACACAAGTAAACAAAAAGAAATCATTTGTTCTTTATTGTTGGGGAAATAATTAAACTGTGATGAGAAAGCTGTTTTATCCAATTATATGAGAGCAGATCTCTGTCGTGGAAGATGGCCACAATTTTGTTTGATGACAGCTGTTTTATAGCCAAGGACTACTATAAAAATATAACAATAATAACATATTTTGATGAAACACTTTTTTCATTACAGTTGTCAAATTATTTCTCCACTTAATCATTTACAGCTTTCAACAATATTTAAGCAATGGACTGTATTAGCTCATTCTCAAAGATCTGCATTTTGTTGGTTATGTATGTAAAGAGAGATCACAAAATCAATTCTCAATTTTCTCAGAATGGAGTTTTTCATGGACAATGCATTTAGTCAAATTACCTTAGTATATTGTTTCTGGATTCTTTCAGTAATTTGTGAAGTTCATGGCTTTTTTTCTTCCTTGCCTCAGTAACTACAAGTATAAGCTGTGACCATTGTGATCAATTTGTATCCACGAAACAAACCACATTATGGGAAGGACTTTTATTTCATAGTTCCTCAGTAAAAGTTTGCTGTCTGTCTATCGTCTCTATTGTTTTAGCTTTTTACTTATAATTCCTTTTACAAAGACCGTCTTAGATGCCTTAATATTATTGGATATATCAGTCACCGTAACTCACACTCTCGGCAACAATGAATCATGAAAACATTACATCCTTTATATTTTGTTGTTGTTTATTATGTGTGTGTGTTTTTCATATGTATCATGAATTGTAGCATATCATTTTTGTTGAGATGCACTGACACCATAAAGATTACATGACAAACAAACTGACCACAGGCACTGACCGAACTGGTGACAGGCAAGAGGAAACACTCATCAGTACCTATACCGCCAGTGACCTCCCCTTGGGATTACTCTTCGTTTACTTGGATATCTGAACCAACTAGAGATAATGATGGCGTATGATTTTGTTTAAAGAATTATATGTCCTTTTTTTTCTGCTTTTGTTTTTTTTTTTCATTTTATGCTGGTAGCAACATGATTATGAGGAGAATTAATCTGATATTCTGTTATTTAGTTGTTTATTTCAGCAAATTAGCAAGCATTTATTTGATTTTGATATTGTAAACACAAATTAAATTCTGATTTTGCTTTGCTTTTGTTTTAGATTGATATTTGTTCTTTATTGCACTAGTTTAGGCACGAAGGATTAGTCTCAGGTTAGCTTGCTTAGAAGAGGGAACCAGGAAAAAATTACAGTGTGACTAGGTTTTCTTTTTTTTTTTGTTATGTAGGTACTCAGTTCCGAAAATGAATTTTGTGATTAGTTTGAAAAGATATTCTCAGGCTGAAGAAAAAAACAAATAGTGTCATGGTATCATCTATTCATTCACAAATAATGTGAAATAGTAACAATCTCATAATATAGCAACAATAATGATAGTAAAATATATAATAATAATAATGAAGGGCATTTATATAGCGCCTCACCCCTGGAAGGCTCGAAGCGCTTTACAGAACCAAAATGTGTAACAGTCACACACAAAATATGCCTCAAAACAAACAGGAGCAACAACATATGTACAAATTCATAACATGGTATACAGACATGATTCGAGACATGCTCACATACATAATCATGTAATACAACTCAAAGACATTTGTAAGACATGACTGACAAATATCTCACGGAAAAAGCCTGAAAACATTACTCAGAGAGATATAATATATATTTTGTTTTGTTTCGTTTTCATCGTTAAACTCCAGCTCATCTTTATTTGACAAAGCAAAAGTCTCAGTCAATGCTTGGTGAATCCAGATTTGAATTACAAAGCAGATTTTTTAAGAACATGAAAAAACTAGGAGACACATATAGATGGAGCAACCCTTTTATAATGTGAAAAGTACAAGTTACTATCTGCATGTTTTGTTGCAGTAATGTATCATCTTTCCTTGTTAACTTGAATGGATAAGGCTTAAATCTTCTTTTTTCAGCATGTTATATTTAGTAGTTTAAGGACTATGTTTAGAATTGCACAGTCTTCTTTCTGACACCAGTTTTTATGCATCAAAATCATCTATGTACCCACAATTTGGACTCACACTGCTCGTCAGAAAGCACCACTTTTACAGTTTTGTCCTTGTATATCTCTGCACGCTTGGCATCGATATAACTTTGATATGATGTCATTTTTTGGTCTTTGGATTTTTTTCTTTCCTGTTGTCCATGATATTGTTCATAAATTTTAACAGCCAATATGTCCTTTTATCATTTCATTTGTCCTCCATTCGGGATCTCATCTTCTGGGGTCAGCTCTCATACTTTTTAAAAATGTTATTGAATCAACTTACACACTCTTTTGTCTTCATTTCTTCAGATTTTATCCATCTTCCTCTCTATTTTGCATCTGTCAAGCTTGTTATCGATCATTATGTTTCCTTCATCTTATGCTTAGAACTGTCAAAATTAAACTTATTATCTTCTCAGAAGAGTACCGATAGTTTAATTTTGCTATAATTTTGATATTCCTCATTTTATTTATTTTTTTTGTAGTTCTTTTGATGCTTAATAAGACAGTTGATAATCAAGTTTCATGAGTTGCATTCTTTAGGATGTTTGATTCTTTTTTTGAAATATTTTTGTTTTGTTTTTTATTTCATTTTGTAACATAACTAATGTATTTTCTTTTGGATCTATGGTTCATTTTCAATAATTTTATCATTATAATTGTAACAGCAATGTTTCATCCATTTTCCCATATCTAATCAATCCCAAACAGAAACTTAAGGTAACAAACTGGATCCTTGAGACAACTGAATGGTTTGCGTGTCTGTCTCTAACAATTATCACACTACATCTGAGCCTGAGTGTTTCACTGTGTGTTTGTTTCTCTTAACAGCACTGACATTATTTTGTTTGTTGATTTGGTTTTTGCTAAACAATCACAAGGACTAGCAGCATTTCACAGTGAGGGATGTGCCTTTGCTACCGTCTTAACTTACAAGACAAACAATTCAATAGCAAATAATTGATTTTTGCTGTCTGGGCAATATTGAGTGATAGAGCTGCTGAAATGAAACAAAAAAAAAAATTGCAAAGTTCTTGGTTCCTTCATTCTCCATTGACTTCCTCCTAGCGTGATATTATTCAGGTTTGATTTTCTGTCCCTCAACTTCTACTTCTCATTTCTCTCCCACCCACTCCTTCATCTCTGTGCTGATTCTGACAATGATCATGGAAATTTATTTACCAAATGTGGAGTTTTCTGCTCCCTGTTTTTCCATATCTGTAGTCTACGTTTAACTGGTTCTTGACAATAGGCAATGTCTTCAAATAGATTATTCTCAGTGTTAAATTTCTCATGGCAAAGCTGTAAATATTCATCAAATAGAAAAAATGTCATTTCTACTTCATAAAAATATGATCTTGTCTGTGTTATTCAGTGTGATTTATGTCTGTGGATTTTACATAAAAAATTAATAAAAGCTCCAAACTGGCAGTGCAGACTGTTAGCAGTAATAGAAAAGTTACCCACTTTGTGTAGGCTACACAGTCATGTTTAGGGGTATTTTTTCCTTTTAGATAAAACAAATTCCAAAAAAATGAAAGGAGTTAGTCTATGAAGTTATTTATGTAATTTACATAGTCTTATCTCTTCCATTATATTTTGAGCCAGTATATCTTCTCCACGAGCAAATCCGTGAACAGTGGGCACTCAAATTACACAAATCAGTCATTATTAGGTAATTTTCTATCTTCTTCATCGACTCCAGAATAAATGATTATGCCTCCCTTCTCGCACCCCAGCCCTCTCTCCACTTCTTTTGTTGTCATCTTTTTTTTCCTTTCTTCCTGTTGACAACAGATGTGTCTTTCCATCAGTATCTTCAACAGAGATGCAAACCATTTAAGAAGTTTTCTGTCACATCTGAACGTGTATCTGGAGTGCTTTCTTATTGAATAATAGACATTTCATACACTTTTATTGTGTTGTGCCCGAGCATGTTTTAAATTCAGGGCAGAGATTGCTGCAGAAATCTTTCATCATCAGATCTTATTTGTGCATGACTATGTATATCGTGTTTTATTTTGTTTTTTTAATCACTACTGCCATGTTACTCATTACAGGCACTGACTGATACACAATTAATATACACATTTCCCATCTTGTGTGATGTCCATATTTCTTTGGTATATTCAGCAAATGTTCACAGTGACTGATGATGTTTCAGTGTTCTAAGTGAGGCACCTTTTAAAATAGAACCGTACCAAATGTCAATGATAGTACCAAGGAGAGAAAGGTAGTGATTAGCTTTCATTTGAACTATGAATTGAAAGAGGCTTAAATTTCAGATATCTATTTGTTTTTTTTTTTATGCATGTTGTTATATTTTTTCATTTATTTATTTAATTACATAGTGATTCAGTTATTGATTGACTCATAATTATTATTATTTGTTTATTTATTTATTTTATATGTTTATTTGTCTATTTATATTTTTATTTGTTTATATAGTTATTCATATGTAATAAATTTGTCTATTTATATTTTTATTTGTTTATATAGTTATTCCTATGTAATAAATACATCAAAACAGGATGTATGCCAATGGATGAGCTTCTAATAGAACACAGATAAGTCAACAAACAAAACAATAGCAAGAAATTTACATAAAGGCAAAACTTAACAAGCGAAAAAAAGGAATCAGTTTTAAGTCATGCTATGTAAGCTGCACAAGACATGATGGATGTTTTGTGTGAATGTTACATTTGTATCTGTCCACATATTTCTTATTGGTTGTCACTTTGTTCATGTAATATTACAAAATGTATTCACTGTGACAATAACTTGTGCTTTTTTTATTTCAAATATAGACAATTTATGAAAATATCATATTAGGAATGTCAGTTGAAAAAACAACTAAAGACATCTTAAAAACATTTCTCTCTTTCATGGAAAGCGAAAAAATAAAAAAAACAGAAACCTGTCTAACAATGTGATCTTTTTCATTTATTTTTAGATTCATAATATTTTATTCTGTAATAATAAGCTACTTTGAAAATTATTCATTGTTAGTTAACAGTGAATTTTTTTTTTTTCTTTTTGTAATCTAACCTTTCATGTTTCATGTACTAGTTTGTTCTCAGCAACATTTTGATATAATTATTTTAATGTATCATAATTATGCATATTATTTTCTTCGTGGTGGTTGATGGATTATTCGTTTTGATCTAAACTTTATGACATAGCTTACATTTACTGAAATCATCATATTATGTTGAAACACCCAAAATCTCAATCTGTTTTATTTTAAATCAGCTTATTCTTAAAAATCCAAGAATGATTTATGAGGTGCAGTGTCAGCCTACGCTGCTTCCAACTATGTTTATAAACATAGTGTAAAAGAAAAAGACCAAGAGATTTTATTTGTTGATCACTTTTCACTTTGTTCAAACAACAAAGGATAGTAACCTATATATTTGTCCTAGCATGCATTTATTTCAAAATTCTTTACTCCAGAGAGTCATGCAGCTCTGACTACTTGCAAATGGCATTGTACATAACAACAATAACTTTTGTCTTTCCCTCCCCAAGATTTTATTTTGTGTCTTTTTCTACCCCCAGTTCTATACATTCTTTCAAAATAACTAACTCAATAAATATAAGGAAATAGATAAATAATGAATGAATAAATATATTAATGAGTAATGAATAAACAAATAATGAATGAACAAGTAAATAAATAAACGTTAACAAAAACAGAGAGAAGAAAATTAGAGGAAGAATTAAACAAATAGAAATGAGTAGCAAAAAATAATATTCATATATTATTTCCAACGTTTATTTTAGAATTAATTTATAAAGATTATGATAAGTTTATTTCAAGTTATTTTTTCAAAATTAATTTTTTGGAGAATTATTTTGTCCAGAGAAAGAAGTTTACTTTCTGCAGGCAATTACATTGATAATGACAGCCAATTTTAAGTTATCTCCAGTTCGGTCTTTTACCAGACCATGTCCCTTACTCTCTCCCACCTCCACCTCCCCTCTTTTTCCTTTACATTTTATGACACCCTTATCTGGCTCCTCAGTTTCCGTCATTTTAATTTATCCTGTTTTATGACTAGAAGTGAAGTTAGGAAGGATAAATTGTCAGCTATGATAGTTTGTGAACACTTTATACTGATTCTTTCTTCAGTTCAGGTGAATGGATAACTTGATTTAAGGATTAATCTGCTTGGCCCAGAGCTATGGACATGTGAAACTCACTACTGACAATATCCTGAGTTCATTATCTTGAGAACTGCAGTGGTCATCAAAATTTTATTCTGGCTAGCAATAACATGTAATTAATGATATCACAAAGGACCATAGTAGTGAGCTACTCTTATATTTGATTATATATCTGTCAAATCAGATGTTTAATTTGCCAGCTGAAAGTATTACAGATTGTCTAAGCTTAATATTGTATTTAAATGCAGAATAAGATACTATCGGTAGATGAATACAGTGCATTAGTATACCTAAAGAGTGGTGCATTTAAAGTTGAGGAATTCATTGCTCTTACGTTGCAAAGTATATTTTTGATATTTAATAAACTGACATCAAAATTTAACGGTCTTCATTGTTTTTATGACAAAGAATAATACATAAGCAATATTTAAAAAACTTCCATTAAAAGAGAGAGATATTTCTAATAGTTTTTAGTTGAGAAAATGAAAATAAAATAAACAAAGCAAAGAAACATTGGACCAAAGATGATTTGAACAACAAAAACAAAAACAAAATGTATAGATGGTGTCGGGATTCCCACCTGAGACGTTTCATAATATTTTATAGTCATTCATTATTTTGTACTGTCTGGTTATTACCAAACAATGACAAGGATGTGGTAGAATGTAAACTATAATATTTTCTCATGTCTGCTTGTGTCAACAGCGACTGGAGAGGGGAGAGAACATGGAGGATGAGGATCTGTTTGGTCAAGGAACGGGTGAGGCGAGGGACTCCGTGTCTACCCTGCCCTGGAAGATCGCAATACAGGTGAAATATATGTCCTTGTCAGCACCATCATCATCGGCATGATCATTATTTTAAAGATATGTCCTAAATTTTTAGACTCAGACTGCTGACCAACAACTAATTCTATATATTAAAATAAACAAACAACAAACTGAAAAATATCACCAAATTTTTTAATCCCTTGGCTCTTCATACTTATCATTGTCACTGTCACCATCACTTTATAGAATAAGCTTGATAATCAAGACAAAGACCAGCAAAGCAGTAACTAATTGAATAAATTAATCAAAATAGATGAAAATAAATATCACACAAATATCAGCAACTATATAGGAAAGTATATTAATAATCATTGTCATTTTTATCTTCATTATTATCATCATGTTCCATAAAACATCTTTGATATCAGAATAAAGACCACGAACTAGTTAATTACCGGTAATTAAGACATTGATATAGAAAAAAAAAAGGTTAACAAAATAATATCCTATGTGCAATAGAAATATATGAGACGCGACACGATGAAATCAGGCGCTCGTCAAACTGAGGCGACCGGAGAATTTCCAATTGTGAACGAATTCTTAATGTAATTTTTTTTCTTCACAAAACCCTTCAATATCAATCTAACAATGCATTTCAGAGTTAAATTTGCTGAAACAGATTGAGGAAAGGTCTCAAAATTGCAGTTTAGCAGCATGGGCTAACAAAGATTAATAAGGATTTACAAAAGTAATCAGCCATTTTCTCACTAAATTGAGCTGCAGCAACAGGTCACCCCCATCGTCTTTAATTGCCAATAGCTCGACTTCTACTTAACGTAGAACAAAAATTTTTTCACACAGAGGAAGGGAAATGGATAAGCTTAACATTGGTACCAATAACTCCATATGCTCAAAATTTGACGAGAGCCTGATTTCATCATGTCGCATCTCATGTTTAGGTATAGTTACCAACTTTTTAATCATCACCATCATCATAATATCACCATTCTCATTACCATCTCGCTATAGAAATATTTTGAATATCAGAGTAAGCTATACATCAACAGCTTAGTTAATCAAATATATATATATATATATAACATGATAACTAGGGACAACAAAGGAGTCTCGCCTGTGAAAGTGTTAAAGCTTCACAAACATTTAGAAGATTGACGTGACCTTTATGGTCGATATCTGTCTGTGTGTCCATACCAGATCTTCAGCCATCTGGATGTTGCTGATATTGCCAACTGCGCATGTGTCTGTCGTTTCTGGAAAGTTCTTACTCAGGCCAATCTGCTGTGGAGTCGGGTAAGGCCAGACATTTTAAGATACACAGTATGGTTGTATACATTGTGATTATGCATGGCTGTCACATACGTATCTAAAGAGATGAAATGAAGAAATAATGTCACAATGTTCTTTCCACTTTTCTGTTATCTATCTATCTTTCTGTTTGTGCATTTTTGTTTGTCTTTTTATTTATCTATTCTATTTTCTACCTATCTATTTTCCATGTCTGTATGTTTATCTGTCTATCTATTTTTCTCTTCACCTTCCCTCCAACTGCAAAATTGATTATGATACAATGTGTTGTCTGGTATCTGATATAGTAAAGATAGTATTGATATATTATCTGATAGTGCGGACATTATAAATGCTGTGCCATACTCATTATTACTATTATTATATTGACAGTTTTCTTTCCTTTGCACAGATAAACTTCAGCAATGTACGCAAAAGGTAAGACCATGGCTAGTATTCTATCAGCAGCTTAATTTTTTAAATTTTTGTTTAAGTTGAAGTCAGTTGCTCCTTGTTTTTTTTTTACTTTTCCTTCATTTTGGAGAAAACTGACATTGAAATGATTAACTTTAATGAATTCTTTTCTAACATTTCTCAGGTAAACTGCTATTACTTAAGGCAAAGCTGCTAGATGAAGTGGAGTGTTTTGATGGATGTATGATTGAGAGCAGGTAGTTTGGTCTCTGACTTTTTGCTTCAGTTTTTCAATATGAAGGGTATATGTGAGGCAACCAGAGAAATCATGTGTTTTTCAAATGTGAACGAATTTTTAATGTAATTTTTTTTCTTCATAAAACCCTTCAATATCAATCTAACAATGCATTTCGGAGTTAAATTTGCTGAAATAGATTGAGGAAAGGCCCCAAAATTGCAGTTTAGCAGCATGGGCTAACAAAGATTAATAAGGATTTACAAAAGTAATCGGCCATTTTCTCACTAAATTGAGCTGCAGCAACAGGTCACCCCCATCGTCTTTAATTGCCAATAGCTCGACTTCTACTTAACGTAGAACAAAAATTTTTTCACACAGAGGAAGGGAAATGGATAAGCTTAACATTGGTACCAATAACTCCATATGCTCAAAATTTGACGAGAGCCTGATTTCATCGTGTTGCATCTCATGTTTAGGTATAGTTACCAACTTTTTAAAACTAAATCAGCATGGAATTAGCATGGAATTACTGCTGCACTTTTTTTTTTTTTCTCAAGAGACATGTGCTAGATAATTTTATCTTACCACAGTGTTCTAGCTTGATCACTGCTGTTCTAATCTCACTATAACTAAGATCTATACAGCTCTTTTAATATGTGCAGAAAGACACAAATTGCTCTTTATCTGTCCCATGGATTCACCTATGGTAAACACTAATTATGCTTTGTTTTCTCATATCAGGCCCAGAAGGTTTGTTTCACTTTTTGTATACAATGAATGTAACTACATGTTATTATGTTTGCAGTTGTGAAACTATGAAGTATTGTTGTGTGATTATCTTATAAATTATTGGTGATGTGTAAACATTATAAGAACAAATTACTTTTTGCAGTGTTGGTATAGATAGAAACACAAAGTTGGGAATATAGAGCATGATTTAGTTATCAACGTGACCCCTGGGTTATGTCTGGGTCTTGAATTTATTAAAAGCACATCAGAGGATGATGTTAGTTGCATAGATGTATATCTTTTGTGTGAAGTTGCACATGACATATAATGTGCATGTGAAATATGGTACTCTCCATCTATGTCACATGATTGCAGTTTATTTTTTCGTTCAGAACTCACAGATGGCAGTCAGTTAGGGAGATCCCTGCAATCCTGCTCTTTTTTTTTAATCTGTATGAAAATAGGGCTTATATTGCCAATTAACACTTTAGAGATGACTTTAACGATAGAGATTTTTATTAATGACTTTTTTTCCTTGCCTGGTGTACTGTAAAGAAGACTCAAGATTCTGCTAATTTCAAGGTAATAGGTCTTAAGACCTGACTGTTACATGAAACGCAAAATTTAATATCACTATATATTTTTCAAATATGACTGTTTGTGCTAGTGAAGAAATCACTTTATTACAATTACTACATCAGTTTATTAATATTTTCCATGCAGATTTCCAAATGGGTAAATAAGTTTCCAGACATTGGTATTAGTGCATTATTGCATAATGTCTGTCATATTCTCCTTCCTATCTTCAGAGATTATCTTTTTTTATTATTTTTTATTTACATCCTTGGCATTTAATCAGTGATTAAACAGCTGCAGAATGTTTTGAAGACATCCTCAGTGCTTAAACATATACTATACCATGACATTAACTATTATCCTCCAGCAATACAATATAACAATAGAAACTTTTAATATGATATGCACTACTTATATTCTGTTGTTCTGAGATTTTTTTCCCAATGTAAATTAAAAGTCTAGTAGAGGATCTGTCTTTAAAAATAACAGATAAACAATTTGAACAAATACTGGAGGACATTCCAGGATTCTTTACTATTTATCCAAAATTAACACTATGGTGGTTAAAGGTATAAGAAAACAAGGTTTATTTCAAGATCTGTTTGTTTCAAAATATGACTTACTTAAGAAATCTATGGTACTTTAATGCAGCATTGAAATGCCGTCGATGTCACCCATTCTGTGTGTCCCTAAAATAATTGTAAATTTACAGTTCAATTTGCCCTGGATGTGTATTCATATTCATTTATTCTAGATCTTTCCTGACTGTACATTGATCATATGTGCCCATCTTTTGTCTTTTTTTGTGTGTTTTTTCTTAGGTCTTGTATGTTTTTCTTTTCTCTTTTTCTATAAATGGTCCTCCGATTATTTTATTGTATTCTCATAATACTATCAAATTGTACTAGAGAAATTCAAATTATAGGCAACAGGCCCAATATTTTAAAGACCAGAATGAAATAATGTATATTATATTATATCTGTCTTAGTGAGATGGACAGGGAGTGTAGCAGGCAGGCTCAAGGAGCTTTTGTGTGTGTAGCAGGCAGACTTACCTGTGATTAGAAGAGTTTTTATGTGTGGTAGCAGACATTAAATGTGATGAGCTTAAATCTAGGCCAGCCAGTTTAGACATAAACAAAACAAAACATAGGATGAGGAAGAGAGGATCAGTGGAAAAACATATTAGGGTCATAAAGAAAAAACATGTGTAATCCACAATATTTAGATCATTGTATTAGTTGTCTTATGTGATGTTCATCACAGAGGAGGGAAAATAGTAAACAATTTTCAGTTTGTTCATGTCAGCCAGCTTTGTAGAAGGGATCCATATTGTTGTGGTCTTCTGTGTCGCAGTCATTATAATTTATATTACCTTTTTTGGACTGCACTGAACAATATAGCTGGCAATTTTATGCTTATCATATGTGGAAGTGGGAAAGATGTGAGGGGGAAGAGGAGAGAAGGAATCTGAAATAAAACCTTCTGTCTATAGAAAAGATCTGTCCTTTTCTGTTTCAGCATTAAGCTTAATAATCATATGCTCTTTGTAGTCATTTTTCTTTCAGTTTGTGTTGTATTTGTTCTCCTTAAAAGAAAAATATATTTTATAATCATTTCTTGATGTGTCTCTGAGTCTTCTGTAGTCTTTTCACTTTATTAGGCAATCAGATGTTTCCTTCATCTTCTCTTTCTGTAAACTCAGTAGGCTGATATTTTTATACCTGAGACTGAAGCTTTTAATTTTTTTTTTTTAGTTCTTATTGTCGTTGTTTTTTATTTCACCTTTGTTTTTATTTTACTTTGTTAGGGACTGGAGAAAGAAGATTTTCTTGTCTGTTCAGTTCAGAGAAAAATTTGAGTGTACAGTGTGCCACTATATGATATATTCATTTTTATATCGTGATAATTATTACCACATTGACCGATCAGTTATTTTTTCTTCCAATTTGCCCATCCCTTTGTGTTGTCTCAGGCATAAATGTGTTGCATTTATTTTATTTTTTCTAACCTTGTCAAAATACAGTCATTTAATTCAATCAAATATCAAATAAAAACGATCCTTAAACTGTGTCATCACTTTAAATTCTATGTGGATGAAACTAATGATTTTTGGAAAACATTCATAAATGACATCTTTCTCCTTTTCTCTTTCTCTGTTTTGTTCTGGTACTGTCTATCTCTTTCATTGTCTCTTTCTCCATCCCTCTGTCCCGTGATGTGTATTTACCTTTCTCTGCTCGACACATTTTACTCTTCATTTTGTGTGTATGTATGTATGTATATATGTATGTATGGATGTATGGATGGATAGATGGATGAATGGATGGATGGATGTATATATGTGTGTGTTTATGTATATGTATGTTGTCTGTCTGTCTGTCTGTCTTCTGCCTGCCTTACGGTCTATTGTTCTGCCT
This sequence comes from Peronia peronii, assembly GCA_039654565.1. Taxonomy (NCBI): domain Eukaryota; kingdom Metazoa; phylum Mollusca; class Gastropoda; order Systellommatophora; family Onchidiidae; genus Peronia; species Peronia peronii. The sequence continues at coordinate 23,997 of JBCEWB010184633.1, forward strand.
GAATAGATTTTTGTGTGGCCTGTCTGTGTCTATTCATCTATCTCCATGTCCCACTATATGTCTAACTTCTGCCTGCCAGCCTCCCAACTGCCAGCTTACCATCTACGTCTGATTATCTGCCTGTCCATCTCGCTCGCTGTCTCATGCATATCAAGCTGCTCTATCTTTCTCCCTGTTACTCCCCATTCTTATTGTTCTTTCCTTATACATGTAACCACCACAGAGTGACTGATAAAGTAGCCACCCGACTGCTTTACAAGGCCAGGCCCTACCTTATCCACCTCAACCTGCGGAGCTGCCATCACTTGACCCGCCCAACCTTCATCAGTGTCAGTGAGTGTCGCAATCTGCAAGATCTTAACCTGTCCGAGTGTGCAGGACTGGATGTGAGTGTTCAACACAAATCTCTCAACTGACTAACCCCCATCTACTCCTCTTTTGCCACCCTCCCCTCCTCTGAAGACCATATCAATGATGCAATACATTCATCCATCCATGTTCCCCACTTCTTCTTTCCCCTTCTTTCCCCCAATTGTTCTTCTTCTCAAAACACTACAGCAAGGAACAGAGATCCATCTTACAGCTCATTAGGAAAGCCATGAAGATTAAATCTGTATATCATTTAATGTTCATAGATATCTATAAATTGTATGAACAGCAATGCAAGTTAGGAAATAAAGTCCCACTTTACAAACAAAAGAATAATAGAGCGATTTTCTAGACTGCAGAGAAGCTGCAAAATAAATGGTGAGAATACTATAGGTTGAAATATATAAATAGATGAACAAAATGAAACAATATATCACAAAATGTGAGAAACAATATCTCACAAAATATAAATTTTCAGTTCTATTAAGGGGGCTCGCGGATAGAAAATCATCAATTTGGGTCAAAAATGACATGTTTTCATTTATTCTTAAAAGGTGCTATAATCATTGTACAACTGAAAAATATACTGTTTATATTGAAGAAACATCTGTAAATGGCTAAAATATGGTCTGGAAGTACTTTACCCTCCTTAAAATTTTTTAAGCTTCATTTTTTTAAAATTACTTTTTTTCTGACAAATACGACACTATTTTCTTAA
>JBCEWB010184743.1:0-25082 GCA_039654565.1 Peronia peronii
TTCCCCCACCCCCGCCAAGCTGGATATTATCAGTGAGAAGATTTTTGTTGTTTGATTTTGCGGGCACAGTGGATCGATGGACTTTACCCCGGTTAGACACCTTATCTTTTCTCTGGATCTGTATTGACGTCACTGTTACCTTCGCGACCATGTTTTTGTGTCCTACTCAGGATAAGAACTGTCATACAAATACCCATACAGATAGGCCACACACATGCAATCCCATTCTGTCTGACATACACAAATGTACACACATATACGTTTTTGCTCTGTTACATACTCAAAATATAGAATTACGTTCGTAGCATATATATTTATATAGGTTTATATATACATGTTTTATTCTAGACTGAATAGGAAATGTTATACAAACACACAAATAACTGTACGCTCCGACACATTATTTTCTCTGTCACACATTGTCATGATTTCCCGTCTTCAATGTTTTCTCACATACTCATCCTCAGTCTGATACAAACACAGGTACACAAACACACTTGTTTGCACTTAGCAACACAGACTTGTTTCTGATCTCCTGCAGGGTCTCTGGGGGTTAGTAAATAAAGCGTTAGATTGTTAGAAAATAAAATTTCAGTCTGAACGTAATATCAGCTCCATTGAATTTCATAGTTCTCTTACGTTTCTGTTCTCGCCAGGAAATCGATTTATGTCTGATTGAAGTTATTACATTATGTCTACCTATGTTATACTGAAAGTATTATACTGTTTTTTTGTTTTTTTTTTTTCGGCTTTGTTAAAGGTATCATTCATTTTTTTATTGCGTTACATTGCTTTACTTTAATGGTCTGAGCATGCACATCATCTTCAGACTAAAGAGCTGTTCATGTAATCTGTTACACTATCTAAGACAACAACAGTTTACTGAGATACGAAAATGCAGCTATTTAATTTTCTTGTAAAACTTTAAGTGTATAATTTTTCAGATTCCTGCTTTGCAGATTTAAACTTGTAAAGATGGTGACTGAGACGAATCGTGGGAGACAAAATCCTCAAGTATTGCCGTTTTCTTCCTCACTTAAACCCTTAGGGTTAAACATGCATGTAAAAGACCCGTTCAGTGATTTCCCACGAAAGGAAATCAATGTCTTTTTTAAAAAGTTTTGTTCTCACGATAACTATATCGCAGTTTTCGGACAAGGGGGAGACTTATCAGCTTTGGGTTGTTGAAAACAAAGAGAGCTCTGTGTCCTGCATATCTGGGCCTTACTTAAACTTGAGTTATGGGAAGATGTGTGAAAAAATGTTTTGAACGATTGATCAACAAGGTGTTTCCTGGAGCTGTGGTCTAGTGGTTTGATATCTGCTGGTCCATGAAAGCGGCAGTAGTTTGAATCCTGTTTGGGACATGGAAAAAACTTAGTTTGAATCTGCTCTTTCAGTAGATTTTTGGAGTAGGGAATTCGACATCTAGCTTTCTCCGACAAAAGCGAAAAAAAGAAAGTCTTCTGTGTATGCTGCACCCATGAAGAGCCCTTGGCAGTTAAGATCATTTCGGCTGCAGCTGGGAGACGCCGCTGTTCTGGCAATATTTCCAAGGTAGCTCCCACATTTCCATCTTTATTTCCTTTGATTGAATAGGGTTTATATTTAAAGCCGATATAAATCTATTGTTAGATTGCAAAGCTACATATATACTTTCTAATATAATCTTCTACGACAGCAAGATCTGGGGTTTACCTAAAGACTATCTACACGACTAACAGCAAAACGGCTGCGATAGCCGTAGGTCGGCCGCTTCCTGATGTGACAATCAAGCAAACTGATGGACGAAATGATCTCCACGTCCGCCTAGCCCTTATCATTTCCCTCCATCCCAAAATTTACTACTTCTTATCACCAATTTCAGAATTTCTGGCCCTTTGTCCATCATCTTACATGCCTTCTTTTCTCCTTCCTCACTTACAGACTATCTGTGCTCCAAAATGGAGGATCACATCGAGCCTCACTCTGTTATGGCTTATTAAAAAATTTGTAATTTGCGCAGTTCTCTTTTTTTTTCTTACTCTGTACGTTTTTCACTTCATCTAGAAAACTAGGCATCTTTTCTCAAATACATGACATTGTCGAGCCACAACACAATATGTAATGTTCGTCGAACGGTATAGTGATTCACCTGATCACTGTATCAGTTATTCTGTCAGTTATAAGTTAGTGAGAGCTTTTAACGCCACTGTTTTATAAAGATAATATGAAAAAAAAAACATATCCAATTGGATTTCTTCAATCAGGGCCTGTAGCATGACAAACGACTTCACTGTGTTCTCAAATTCAAAGAAAAATAGCATGTCCATAAGTAAAAATCCAAACTTTCACTCATTCATGAGTCTCTGTCCTTTAGAGACAGTGTTTTGTTCTAGTTATTGGCCGCATCCCTGGTCTTTAGGGGCCCGCCACAAGATAACCAGTGCAACTAGTGATGATCGTACAGGGGGCAAGGTTTATAGTCCACTAGGCAGTTCCAGTTAACCTGCTCTCCATCTTATCTATCCTGCTTCTGTGTTGCCTTCAGTGCGTCTGTGTTTGTGTCACTGTCGGTGAAATCTGGAACCAAACTGGAAATAAAACAGATACAATCATTTGGAAACGCCATCAAACATTTTTGTCACCAGTGTTCATATCGTAGATCTTATTCTTTCTTGTACTTGGACTGAGTATGGTTTTTGACCTAACATATTACTGGAACTATACGTTCTGTTACCGAGATCTGGTCAGACAATCACATATCACTGATAGATATACAATGTAGCAAAAGATTAGCCTAGGAGTAAACTATGAAAGCCAAGAACACCGGTGTGTTTAAGTGTTCATAGCTTCGTCTCATAAATCTCTCATAGAAACACTGTCCACAAAGGCTATCCTAGCGGTAAACTGTGTCTGCCAGGACCATTGATATGTTCTCACAATATTGACGTTTATGTCTGTGTTTGTGAGCTCTTACAGATTGCTTTACCAATCTTCTCAGCCCATGAGAAACTAATTTTTTTTTTTAATCGGTATGGTAGTACGCCAAGGCAGGTCACATTTGTTCTGCCATTTGTTTTGCTTTAATGACTATCAGCGTTTAACTGCCGTCATGCCAACACAAGTGGTTGACCCAATTCTTGCGGCCTCTCTCAATATCTGTTAGAATTAATCGACTTCCTTGCGTCATCATAACATCCCATTTTCCGTCCCCTCAGCCATTCTACACCTCCCCCCCCCCCCAATGATCACGTGACAAGTCATTCAAATAGACTCATACCTAATCATTTTCACTATTAAGATGACCAAGCCTTCAAATAGTTCCGAAGAATAATGTGAAAATGTATTTGATTGTTTTGTCAACCAGGGCTGTAACCGCAAGGCAAGCGTGGCTCCTGTCTTGTTCATGATTTCAAAGGAATATGCACTCGATGGTACTTAAGATCTTGAACGTTTCTATAGAGTTGCCTGATTTTTAACTGGTCTTTCAAGGTTTGACAAGTTGCGGGTTTCTTCAGACTGCAGAGGTATAGAGGAGTAATATTTATCTACGGCCTAAAGAAAAAGAAAAAAAACAGGCAAAAAGGTTCTGAAAGTCTCTCTAGAAAGCTTAGCATATTTCAAGCAAAGAATAAGATTTGCAAGCAAAAATCCGCTTTTCTTTCTCGAGACAGTGAAATATCCTTACGGACTTCCTCAGTAGCAAATCAAAATTAGTTTTTCGGAATCTTCTTTCGAAAAGTCATTTTCCCAGTCTTTACGTGATAAATCCTTTATCTAAAGTACCTGTCGAGTCAGGGCACATAATACGTTAGTTTTAACATCATAATGGTGCAATGATTCCGATACGTAAGTGCAATCACACCGTTTGCCTTGCATTTGTAGATCTGCAAGTGTTACGGGAGCCTGCAGTGTTTGAAGAAGCGCAGTGTAGATTTGGCCACTGGCGGTGTTTTTAGTTCTCGGAGTTGGCACTACCAGGCCAATCCCAGGCCCATTGTTGTGTCGTGACCAGCTTCATCTATTTATAACGTATCTCTCCTGCACTCTGACAGTGAATTTCTTGAATTAAAATGAAACTGTATAACTCTTTTGTCCTGTTGCGTATTCCTGGGTCACTGCACCGGTGCTTCTATTAAGATGCTAAGCAAGGCATATGCTATTGGCATAGCTTTGTCATAACTAACAAAATATTTCGAACTCAGTCACATGGTCGAGAGATTGTCGTTCGCTTGCTAATAATAGTGTGTTTATTATATTCTGGCCATGGCAGGCAGCTCTTGACGAATGATGAGCATTCAAACATGCCTACACTATATAAACAAATCCTTGTATGAGCGATGATCCCTCGGTCACATAGCAGACCTTGAAATACCTCATTTTCTGTGTAGGGCTAGGCAACTGTTACATCTCGTTGCAGCTAAATGTAATGTCTTAGAAAAGGATAATCTACGATTTTGTTTAATAAAGTGCTTGTTCGTAATCTTATAACAAATATGACACCTTATTCGTCATCACTGTATTGGTCTGTAAGTATCGATAGATAGCACTGGAATTGAGGCCGGACTGATGAAACATTTATGGCGATGAAAAATGACAGTTTAATACTAGGATGCGGTATAAGCTGGTCCTAACTCGTAACCACGAAAAATGAGCCCGACTTGTGACACATTGTTCAATGTATGAAAAGAGCCACACTTGGTAGAGATCGGTCTCTTGACATTTCTGGGATTAAGAAATCTTAAACTTCTTCCAAGAATAAACACATTTCCTTGTACAACAACTTGTATATTGCAATATTGTGGTCCGATATTTTACACCGTGTTTAAGACAGCCATCAGAGTGTAATGTTACATTTCTTTTTGCACAAAACTGAGTCAGATACAGACATAATTCAAATATTTGCTCATCATGTTTTGATCTAGATCTTGCCGGTATAGACAGTGGTCAGGAATTAGGAAAATTTTATTCGTCATACTATATTACGTAGACGAGTCAGCGGTTGCCTTTTCGGAAATGCAAGGCAATCTTGTCCTTTTGCAGTGTCTCTCTGATTAATCTATATTTTGCACTAGTGGGGAGATGGTATAAGTAGGCGAGCACCTCTGTGAAATGTGTACATCAAATCCGATTACTCATCGAACTTTTCGTTCATTTTTCATTTTAAAATTTCCAAATGACTATTATGCCTTAACTGGACAGTTTCTTGCGACTTACATAAAGTAGTTTGCCATGTTAGTCCCTGGAATTGTATATGAAAGCAAAAAAACGGTTTCGTCACCCAGGAGATCCACAAGTAGATACATGCGGACACAGGACATTGTGCTTATCAGTACATGTACATGGATAGAGAGATAGATTGACACTTAGACAGACACAGAAACAGAAACGAATAGATAGATAGATTCGTCTGATCTCGGGTAAACAGAGAATTTCTCTGACAGCACCTTTAAACGACGTAAGGTTGGGTATAGACACTTTACATGTCAGGCTTTGACAAATGTAACTGCGTCGTTGATAGGCATTCTGAGAACTAAAGATGGGGCCTTCCTTGAGTAAACACCTACAGAACGCAATTTCAATGATTATTCTAACGTGTTTTAACAGAAGGCCCCTTCATGAAAATTTTAATACCGCATCGAGAAAATATCAGTTTAATTTGTGATTCTCTGTGTAATATCTATGTGAACAAAATGCAGTTTTAAGTTGATAGAATGACGCTATAAGTTTCATACAATAATGTAGAAAGTTATATATGTGTTTCTGAATAGGTGGTAAAACATTACAAGTTTAATGAGACACGCCGTTTGTCAAAATACATGTTGGTTAGTATTGTGTAGCTATGAGGTTGGGTATCTGGACTGCAGAAAGGTAGCATAATTATGGTGCAATGGGTACAAAGGGCAATTCTCTCAACTGGTCGTGGGAAGGGCGGTTTATACAAGGGCAGGTGTGTGTGTGTGTATGCGTGTGTGCTTGCCTGTGTATATGTGAGAGAGAGAGAGAAGAAGAAAAAGAGTATGTACGTATGCATGAGAGAGAAAGATCCAGCTGGGGCAAGTATGTACACTACCTGTCATTAGAAATGAAAAGTGAAGGAGAGAACACGCGAATATTCTGTCATCTTTCTCGCTGTGTCTCCGTTTTCACACTTTCTCTTGCGCCAGGTAGGGCTCTATTCGAAAATCTGAAACCATCAACGGGAAAGTATGAAGTTTTGAACATGCAATGGACGCACACGGCGGCCGCTTGTTTACACATATTATTCCATATTTAATTGATAACCCCTCTTTACAATCTTTACTTCATTTTAGGTCTCGTATACACAGCCTTTCATATACCTCTTAAGTTATAGACGTGTGCAGCCGTATTAGGCGAGCTATAGCCGTTAATGTAGTCGTGCCGATGCTTCGTTAAATCGCAACACAAATAAATAAATATCAATCTTTCTGCCCTCTCTCTTTCCCTGCTTTTCTTTTCTAACGACAAACTTTTTCTTTGTCGTTCTTTCTCTGTTTCAAACATATTTATACCTACATACTGTTCTGTGCTATGTCTTTCACACCCATATATTCTAAGCATTTTTTTTTCTACTAGATTTCTGTCTCACTTCCCATTAGGCCTAGAAGCATTTTTTTCTCAATTTTGACCATTAATTATTATTGATATCCCCCCCCCCTCTCTTTCCTTGTGTCTTTCCCCCTCATTCCTAGAACCTTATCGTTGTCATCTTTCTTTATCTCTCTTTCTCTCTCCCTTTGTGTTTTTCTCTATCACTGGCTTCAGTTCTGAGATTATATGCGAAACACGATAATGCCGAGACATCGGTGTTTGCCAGGGGTGCTTGTATCATCATTATTTTTTAATGCTAGAACTGCCACACATTATCAAGACATTCTCTTTGACCTGAATAACCTCGACTCTAAGAGCCAGGCACGGTTGCCATGGTAACATAATGGGCGAAATGACAACACAATCACAAACTAAGCACTACAAAGGTTGTAATGCAGAGCTGCGGCTTCTGGGGTTAAAGCCAAACTTCCTGTGATCTATCCAATCTCTGAACATAATCAAAGACACTTAAATATACAACAAAAAGGAAGGGGGAGGGAGGGGGAGAAATAGAATGGAGCGGGAGGGAAGGGGGAAGGGGAGGGGGCTTAAAAAAAAGGGGTGGGGGGGTGGGGTGGGGGAGAAAAGACAAATAATACGCCGAACCGACCAGAGATCAACAACTCAGTTCCAAGACTTGGCCATAGCCCAGCCCTCGCTATAATGGGATTAGAAGATAATGTTAAAGAAGACGAGAAGGAAGGAGAACAAAAGAAAACAAGATCAAAAGAAGAAATCAGAGAAGGAGGAGAAGAAGAAAAGGACGAGGAAGAAGAAGAAGACGACACTGTTCTGTTCAGTGCTGTGTTGAAAGCGCTAGTGCATTGAACGAAGAATGGTAACTTTCAGACGATAATAGGAATAAAATAACATCCCATTTTCTTCGTCACAGCATGGTGTATTTACATCTTTCGCTTCTTGTTTTATTTTAAAGGGATTTGTGGCTTTCTTTTTTGCCGTCAGTAACCAGTTCTGTGTTCAGTGAGACATTTTAAATCTGGCCTTATAAATTTTCTCGTTTTTGGTGGTTAATTAAACAACCATAACAACAATAACAACAGCAATAATAACAGCAACAACAAGAACTGACAATAATAACAACGTCAACCTAAAACAACAACAGCAATGATAACAACAGAATCACTATCAACAACAACAATAACAACAAGAAGAAAAACAAACACCATTACCAACAACAGCAACAATAACTGCAACATCAACAACAACACCGACAACAACAACAACAGTTGTGAGACAAGGGGAAAGAAAGCGGACACTTGAAAACAGCGGGTTTAATATCCGCCTCAGATTATTCAGCGTGAAAAAGAAGACATAAACCAACTCTTTCGCGCAAATTTGAATGGAAGGAGAAATTGAAACCAGACCGAAAATTATAGCGTCATTGAACTAAATCGCTGAGAAACCAACAGAGGAACTGGATCTTTTAATTGGCCTTGTCTCAGACTGGAATGAATTTGATTAAGGAGAAATGAGGTCTTCTTTCAGCCAGAAAAACAATATAACCGCTGAAGTTGTTAAGTGAAAAATGATAAAAATAAGTTGTTTCCGTGTTTCAAGATTTATTTTTTAAAAATTAATTTTTCTTTGTATTTGGTTAGCATTGGATTATATTTTAAAAAACGTCAGATATTTGTGTTTATTATTTTATTTCAGAGATCAAGGTTCTGATTTTCAAAACTCAGCACATGTAACAATAATAATAATAAGAATCGTTTCAACAGATGTGTCTTACACATCAAGATCGAGATTGGCAGTATGTCAATAGAGAGAAATAGCAAACAAAATGCTCATGTGTTTGGGAAAAAAATCATTGGAGTGCCGATGCCAAATTTTGAAATGCCTTTGGCTCTTAACAACAACGACGACAGCAGCACCAACAACAGCAAAATAACAACAATACCGGCAGCAGCAGCGCTAACAATAGCGGCAACGACTGTAACACCAACCAATACAATAAAACAATTATAATAATAATGCCAATAATAGTGAATAGCCGTGAAATAGAACTTGCATGGTAATGACAGAAAGTGCAAGTGAAACACAACTTTTCTCACTATATAGAGTATAAGACACAATAAATTACCATTACTCAAAAGAAAGAAAAAAAATCATTATCGTAACAAAATGGTGCAAAGTTTCCTCGTAATTACATGTTAAAAATATTCTACAAACATATACTCCAGATAACGTAGATAATTGTCCAAACTGCAAATACAAAGGAAAGAAATAGCATGAATGTGAAGACATACTACTGTTGACGTATGAAAAGAGAGCATAATAAATGTTTGCCCACAAGCAAGCTGAGCGTTATTTATATGACGCTTTAAAAAAAAAGTCCCTTTAAGTGAACTGAGTTTTCATAAAACTCAAAGGTTGAAAGGCTCTTAGATAAGTGAAGTTTTGATATAAGCTTAGGAGATGCTGAAAAAGCCTTTAAAAATGAGGAGTGGCGATGGCAACGAAATTAAGTAATCTGACTCAAGTTTTGAGAAAGGTGGAGCTTTTGATGACATGTCCCAAGGTTTGATATTGATGAAAAAAGACTTTGTATGTATTGTTTTCATTTGTTATTACATTTTACATAATTCTATCTCAGAAACAATGAGGATTTTGGTCAACATGAGTCTAGCCCCGTAAATATGACAGAGAGCATAATATTAAAAAAAAAAAAAAAAAGAAAGAAAAAAGACAGAAAGAAAAAAGACAAAAATCGAGTCCAGCGATATGACAGGGAGTATAGGAAGAAAAAATCGGATCTAACCCCGAAAGTATGAAGGGAGCATAACGTTTAAAAAAGAAAAAAAAGAAAAAAAATCGAGTTCGGCGTGGCTGTTATAAGATAATGTCTCCGAGGTAACATGCCTGCCAACTCATATAGACTGGTATGACAACTGCTGAGAGCTGTTTGATTGAAGCGTTTGCCAGATGCCTTCGTTGACGATATGGGAATGTCTAAAGAATATCATAGAACACAGATGTTCATGTCGACTGTTAGTGACAGTGCAAGCTGAACTGGTGATTTACTGTGTCCAAAGATCCGGACGTCATTAGAGGGAAGAATGAAACAAAGAGAGAGAGAGAGAGAGGCGCTGAGGGGGGAGGAGGAAAAGGAGGAGAAAAAGAGGGGGAAAGAAGGAAGAAGGGGAGAGAACGGAGAGGGGGAGAGATATGGAAGATTGATTGAAAGAGGGAGGCAAGAAGGGAGATAGACAGGGTGAATGAACGAGAGAGGAGGAAAAGTAGAGAGAATGACGGAAAAAGGGAGGGAGAAAAAAGAGGGTAGGAGAGTAGTCAGAGGGGAAAGGATGACGGAGCTCCGGAGATGAAAAGAAAAAGAGGAGAATAAAGGAGAAGTGATAGACGGATGGGGGGAGATAGGGAAGGTGAGGAGAGAGAGAAAAAGAGAAGCTGGCAATGATAACGGATATTTAGTTGTTACGGGCATAAAAGAAACACTGAAATCTGCATTGCTGATACATTCTGTCATTTGGGAAACCTTGTAAAATCCCAGTTAATTCTGTCTACTCGGTAAAAAGCACCCACTGGCTTTGCTGGGTAATGTTGTTTTTTTAGTTAGATCTGTCTTGTTAATTTGGTTAGTTGCTTGGTTTGCTGTTTTGAGTGTCAGCTCAACCTTATCTCTCCTCACCTCATCATACCACACCTCACCTCACTTTACCTCACTTCACTTCAGTTTATCTTACGTCACCTCACCTTGCCTCACCTCACCCTACCTCATCTTACCTTACCTCACCTCACCTCACCCTACCTCATCCCACCTTATCTCACCTCACCACGCCTCATCTCAGCTCACTTCATCTCACCTCACCTCACCTCACCTTACCTCAAGTCACCTTACCTCACCCCACCCCACCCCACCTCACCTCACCTCACCTCACCTCACCTCACCTCACCACGCCTCATCTCAGCTCACTTCATCTCACCTCACCTCAGTTCATATCACCTTACCTCACCCCACCCCACCCCACCTCACGTCACCTGTCCCTTGACTTTTTCCGATGTCTTAGGGGGCGCCTTTTGACGTTGAGGCCGCCAGTCTCCTCCAACCCACTCTCTCTTCCAAGTGCTCTTTGAGATTCAGCAAAACTTATTCCTGTCCATTCTCGGATGTTGTCTTCCCATCTTTTTCTTTGTCTCTCTCGTCGTCTGCGGCTCTCTCTGGCCGTGGTCTGTACGATGGCTTGTGCAAGGCCTGAAATATGATTGTACCAGTCAGCTGAACAGATAGGACAAACTGCCAGGGTGCTGATTTTTTTTTTTTTTTTCATGCTCTAGTAACACAATTTGTCTCAAAACGCTAAACAGTAAAACTTTGTCAAGCTCATGTGATGATTGTCTTAGTCATTATTTTTTAGGGACCAATTTGAGTTCACAGCATAGCTAAATATTTTGAAGTTGTTCTTTATTTTTTACTACATTGCCCTCAAAGCATTATTTCTTACTTTGAATTAAAAAATTTGCATCATTTGAAAAAAAAAACTGTGTGTGATATTTGGAGAAATGAGACTTTTTTTTTTCTGTTTTTCTCGACATGATCAAAAATGACTTAGACAGTTATCTTTATAAGCGTGACGATTTGCCTAGTGCAGTCGCAATTAAAAAGAAAAAAAAAATAAGAAAGAAGAGAAGCAATAAAGAAGAAGAAAAAAAAGGACTGTTTCTTGTTCTTTCAGAATTTCTTTTTTTTTTTTTTGCTGTTGTTTTTCAGTTATGAATATTTATTTTATTACGTGTTATAGGTAAAGCTATTTCTCAAAATTAAAAGGGTTCAGCTCCTCATATTTGACGCTAATTGTTACACCTGTGTTATTCTTAGGCAAAGGGTCTATACAGTTCCAAAAGAAAGGCAAATGAAAGCAAACGATTCTTCTATTAACTCTTGATGCGTGATACAATATATTTTTTCATTCAGAAATATTTTACCCACTCCTTTTATAGGGTGATCTATATTTCCTGCGTGTTTCTAGAATAAATGCTGTATTTCACAGCCCCTGTCAGTATGTCAAATAACGCAAATCAATTATTGAATTCATAAAGGCTTTGCTAGCTCAAGTGTGATCACTGTTGTTGTTCACATTTCATTCAGAAATCGCTCAACTATTTATTAGTTGCTCTCTAAGACATTATCTTAAAGCAAAACATTGATGTATTTTGGCCACTTATAATGTTGATATCTGAGATGCAATTTTCTATTTTACAGCGAGGCAGTCTGCGGCGTCTGAAGCTGAAGCGACTCGCTAAAATACAGAGTGAGTGTATTGTTTGTGTTGTGTGTTGGGGTTTAACGGCACATCAGCACGATTACGGCTATATTGTGCCACTAAAGTGAGTGTAAAACTGTTTTACTGTTTTGGGTACTAGGCATTCGGATACAACAATCTGTACAAAAATACAAGGCTGAGCTAAGTAAAAAAAAATGTATATTATATATATCTCTATTATTAAAAGAAGAAAAAGGTGAGTTGCAATAGCGTAGTATTGGATGGAGACAAGATCCTACGAATAATGAGGACGGCAAGCTTTCGGCCACGTAAAACCTTCGTCAAGCAACGAAACATAAGCAAACATTAGGCTGGCGTATAAGTGGTGTGAAGGAGGTACAAGGGAGGGGAAGGGGGGGGGGGGGCGAGAAAGAAAAGAGGAGTGAATCAGATGGTGTGAAAATGAACGAGGGCGGGGATAAACAGATATGAGAACTGTGGACAACAGAGGATTAAAGTGTAGATCTAATATGTGGAGGAAGTTTAGTCAGATTGTGCGAAGATACAAAAAAGGCAATGAATGGAGACCACGGGTAAGGTGAATGATTAATTAAGTAAATGAAAAATTCAATACAGAAAAGGACAAGTGAATAAATAAAAAGATAAATTGAAAATCTAAATAAATTAGTACCCAAAGAAATAGCGAAAGAGAAAGAAACAAAGAAAGAGATAAAGAAACAAAGAAAGAGAGAAGGAAAGAATAAGAAAGAAAGATAGAAAATAAGAACACAATTGAACTGAGTTCGAGGTCGGTCTTGTCTGTGTGACAATGACAAATTATATACGGATTATATATATTGATATGGCTCATTACTGAATATCCTTAGGATACGAACTGCTTAAGGTTATGCATTATGATAATGAACTTTTGAAGGATCTGAGACAGAAACGGTTGTAAAGGTTCAAACAGTCAAAAGAGGGGGTGAAAAAGAAAGTGGAAGAAGAGTTAGAAAAGGGAGAAGACAAAAGAGGCAAAAGAAAAAAAGAGAGAAAGGAGAAAGAAAAGAGGAAGAATAGGAGTAATAGAAAAGAAAAGACGATGATGATGGTGATGATGATTGAAGAAATTTTGTATGGCTATTATACGCCAATGTCTCAGAGACAACAGCATGGTGTTACCATAAAAAGTATTAGAGGGTTCGAAACTTTGGAGATTAGATCTTTTTTTTTTTTTTTTCATTTTGAAAGTTGCTGGTTGTCAGTCTGTCCAAATTCCAAATGTTTATCCACAGAAAATCTCATCAAGAAAAAGAGCGAGCATTTAAAGACGAGATGATCCTACTTTCAAAGGATTGAAAACTAGCCAACACCCCCCTCCTCTCCGCCACCCCCACCTCTCCACCAACACCAAATTAAAAGTCTTTGACTCGATATTCAAACTATTTATGTAAAATAATAATTATAGTAATGATCTAAAAAGAAGAAGAAAAGAAGAAGAGGAAGATGTGTTGTGATAATCACCACTTTACAAAGATAAGAAAGAAAAAAAAAAGGGGGGGGGGGATTCATAAATATTATCATTATAACCATCTCATCAAAGAAGTGTTAGTGGAAAAATTATCTTCGAACGGCACGGGAAGAGGGGAGGGGGAATAGAAGGGTGAAGAGAACAAAAGAAATAAAGAAAGGGATGAGATCCCACTAGTGTGAGAGGAAAGAGCCAAAGTTAGACGAATGTACGAACCCGAAAAGTGAGAGATGAAACTACCACAGTATCACTGTTTCGATAAGAATGTTTGCTCATGTTTAGGAAATCACCACTATTAATAAAAATAAAATGAAATGCTTTGTCATTGATTTGTATAACAAATAATTAGCCTTTCAAAAGTCATTCAGGTACAAAGAATGATTGTTGAGTCTTTGAGTTGATCGGGCCCTCTCTTCAAACTAATTCTATTGAGTTAAAAGAATATTAGCGATATACTAGCACAGAGGAGAATGAGTGGAAATAATTTGATCATTAAGGTACAGAGGAGCAGGAGTGCATGACGTGGAACACGACCTTGCGAGCTTTCAGCGACGTCCCAGGGAGCATCACTGTCAACTACTGTCACTCTGTCTGGTTTCCTGAGACCATGATCTGTTTGCAGAGCGTCCAAGGCAACGACTATTTCTGTGAACATTTGGCATCGGTAAATATATTTAATTAAATATGGCTTATTTGGGTTTATTTTTGTTTTCATTTATTTATTTACTTTTATATTGATTGGTTGATTGATTGACTTTATACTCGGTATTACCAACATTTAGAGGAAAGTAAGATCCACTGTTGGAAATTATCAAAGCCCGAAAACTGAAATGGCTCTGGCCCGTCACAGGGCTCCGGCCCGTGCCAAAAATTATCTCATGAGAAACAGTCAAAGCGAACCACCGCAGAGATTGAACGAGAAAATCTGAAATGGACAACATAAAGGCATAGATCAGTCCATCCCTCGCTACCATCACAAATCACAGATGAAAACAGAGAGATCAGTAGAGACGATTACCTGCCAATTCTCCGGTGGAGACTCGATGACCAGAGGCCAAGAGATGACAGAGCATAACTTGAACACCCAAACAAGTATCAGCTTACCGATATTCCTTTTCAAATGTTAAATTTTCTGACTGTTATTTTCTTCAGCGGACTTTGAGTTTCCGCGGTTTAATAAAATGATACAATCGTTTAAAATTTGAGCATCAAAGTATACATGTTTTTTTTTGTGCAGGTGTACACTTTTGACGCACAGCAATCGTAATTATAACTGTGTTTTTAAAAATGAGTGCCGTGTCTTCTAGTAGAAGAATAGTTTGAGAAACTTCATCAGGGCGACTGTGATGCCATGAGCTGCTTTGTCGACATAAACCCACTGCTTTCAGTATTTCACAAAACCTTTATGACATTCACAAAGTAAAACAATCTACGCAGCAATGTCAGGCGTTAATTGAAATAAACAACCTCAAACCAAATATCTTTATTTCTATCAATATTCACTCTTCTGTTCTTCTTTATTCCTCCCATTTTGCTGTGTAGAATCAAGTAGATTTCTCGGATCGCTGTGTTTTAGATCAATTTCTGTTTTGGAATCACTATGGCCTCTGTTTTATTTGTATTTTTTCTTCTCTTATTTAAACGAAATCAATATTGAAAAGACACATTCACCCAGTGCATCCAATTTCTACCGTTTGGCACGAGAATTTTGTTGACAGTCTTTAAATGAATAACAGCCTATAAGAATAAATAACTCCATAAAGCATCGGCAATTTTCTTTCGCAAAATTTCAATCATTGAATCTCAGGGTGAGGGGAGGGAAAGGAGGCGGAGGTAGGGGATGCGACGAAAATGAAATTGGGTCACCGACTTCATGAATCCATGTATCTGAAAATAGACATTCGACGCGGCACACACTTTGCTATGTTTGTTTGTTTTGGTTGGGCATTCAAACCAGTGTTTCGCATGGGAAGATCTGTACTAGCGAAGCTGTTTAATTGGAGACTTGGGCTTTAACTATCGTATCAAGCTTTTGCATCAAGTAAAACTATTCACAACCTGCTCAACAACAACGGTTTTAAAAACGAGCTGGAATGTCATAAAATATTTTTCGATTAATCAGCATTTGGTGACTTTAATAATGGACATCTCGGTTAATAATTTCAAGAGAAGGGGGTCGGGGGAGTGGAGGGGAAAGGGAGGGAGAAGGAGAAAGAAACGCAGAGGATCAACCTATGGATGCCGGAATACAAGAGATGAATGGTGCGAAGTGTAAATATGGAAATTTTTAATTATCGAAAACATCATGTTGATGGTTCAATAGTCCCTTGACTTCCTTGACTTACACTTCTAATGATCTAGTTATGTTACGTAAGACAAAAAATTAGAAATCTTTTGGGTTTTTTTCATTCAATTTCGAGAATTCAGAACTGATTTACGTTCGTAGGGAACACTACTAGCCAAATGAAGTTTGCAAACTACTGTACGTTTACTAATAGTGTCTGCACATAGAAATAGATAGTCCTGACGTATTGTGAGAATGCGTTTGCACAGCCAGCAGTGACGACTCCCAGCATGAAGACGTCACACCTCAGGACCAGAGAAGGACCAGGGAGAAGATGGTTGGACGGGATGAAAGACGTGTTTGAAGGCAATTTGCTGTCTATCACTAGAGCCCTACATCTGGGCTTAGAAAGATCAATTCACCTCTTTGGTTGCTAGCAGTTTAAGAGAAAAGATAAAGTATTGAAAGATGATTATCTTACACGAAAAAATGCCACGACAGTTTCATGTTTTACACATATCTTTATTTTGTCACATAAAATAATTATGTATAGTGTCATGTTTGTACACAATAATAATAACAATAATAAAATAATAATGATAATAATAGTAATAGTATGTATTTTTAGATATTCAAATATGAAATAATAATAATAATTGTCTTTAGTAAATCAAATTATAAATTGACTTTATATTTACATCCTCAGTCTGACTGTTCTTTCACATTCAAAAAGTTAAAAGACCACAGCTATACAGTTAAGGTAAGTGCAATGCTGAATTGACGTATATACATTGTGATAGGATCTCCAGAGAAATCTGCATGATTACGCAATCTGACATTTAAAATGATGAGAAGAAGGAGATGACGAAAATCCAAAAGAAGAAGAGAGGAGAAAAAAAAAGGAGAAGAGGAAGAGGTAGAAGAAGAAAAAGTAGATGAAGAACAACCAAAGGAACAGGGGGAAAAGATATAGAAAAGAAAGGAGGCAAAGAAGAAGAAAAGAGAAGAAGACCTGCCACAAACAACAAACATTAGCAACATCAAGTAAAAACACACATCAATGTGCCAGCTTAAAACTTCCATGTAAGCATGCAATCAGATGAAACTGCAGTTCAGTATGGGACAAGGAAAGACACATTTTTTTCAGCCGTTTAAATTTGGTCCCAGAGAGCTTTGTCAATACAGTGTAGTCAACTAGAATCAAGAATAAATGTCAGTGTAATCTGGTCATTGTGACCAGATCAACTTTGTCTCGTCAAATGGGAAACCAGAACTTCAGACTTAATGTACTTCTGAAGAGACGGACTAGAAATAAGCTTACAAGTTCCCATTGGACATGGGATACCAGTCATTTATTTTGTCATCTGCTTTATTCTCTTCATCGCTATAATATTCAGCTAATTGTGGACACATTAAATTTAATGTCCATATAAGGAGCCTGGCTGCCACCATCAACTCGACACTTTTCCAAAGGAATTTCTGTTTTTTTTTATTTCTACCATACGTCATCACTGTAAATCTCACCTAATTATTATTTTTACTAATTTTCTCTGATTTCATAGTTTAATTTTCAACGAGCTCAGATCTCTGTCTTTATGACAAAAGCTATATAACGGAATTAATTGGCAGTGATGATTCATAAGAGATCAGCAAAAATTTTGATGTTGGTCAATAAAGATAACAATGAGCAGAATGGAAACGATGATATTAAGAGCATATTTGACACTGAATCTGATAATGCTTACTAGCTGAAAAGCGTTAGAGGGCAATCCCAATATTGAGCCGTTTTCCAACTTTGAGTAGCCATAATTACGATCATGTCACACTAAAATCACTTGTCTCTTGTTTCGTTCATTATACATCCTTGGAGCCTAAATTTATTGGGCCGAAAGTATAAAGTTATCCTCTTTATACCTCTGCATGCATGCCTGTTTCTCTGATCTGGACTATGTGTTGAAAGTCAGACGTTAATGTACCAAGCAATTGAAGCTGATGTTTTAAAAATATGGAAAAAAAACACAACAAAACAAAACGTTTCAATTTAGAGATCTATATCTAGTATTTTACTGATTTTTTATCATAACTAGTGGAAAACCCACGACCTTCGTGGAAGATTTTTAAATATAAATCAAACTGATATTTTATGGATATTCAGCGAACGTAAGCAGAAGAACAATAACAAAATGCGTTATTCTATCGAACGTTCAATTCGGATCAAAGACCCTCACGAGTTTATTATTCAATTTTATTGTTTTTTTAGCATAGCATCCAAAAAAAAAAAAAGCTTTTTGCGGGTTTATATAAGTAGAAACGCAGGTCTTTATGCAACAATTGTATGTGCCAAATTTCAGATGGACACATTCAGCAGTGTTCGAGTTCATAAGCCTTTTATGGGTTTTGTTGTAGATTTATAATACAGATTCAGTGGTCCTTATCCATGCATGTTGTTCTAAAAGACACAGAGTGTAATGAAAACTTGAATCTGACTACCAGGAACCTCTTGCATTTCCATCCCTCAAACAGGTTAGGATTAGAGATGTTGGTGATCTAATACTTCTTCTGACCTAGTTGCCTGAAGAAAAACCAAGGGCGTTCGAAAATTTGATCAGTTCCATCAGTGTAGTCAAGATTTAATCACTTCTCCAGATCGTTACTATTGTTGTTTTTTTTTTCTTTTTTTAAAAAATATAATGTATTACGTATGTTGCCGGTTATAAGTTGACAGTTTTGTCTTAAATTTTAAGATATTTTTTTAATAAAATGATCTAATAATGCATTATGGTCTTGATTCTCAGGTGCGACCCTTGTGTGACTGTTTCAACAAACGGATCATAGACGAGTTGTGTGAGACGCCCTGGATGGTGCTGGTGGAGCCAGTCATTCTACCCGGGGTCAATGTCCACGACGAAGGTCAGTCTCTTTCATGATATTGGATTATTAGATCTTTAGAATGATATCTGCAAATGAATACTTCCAGAGAATTTGTACTGGAAATTCAAAACTAATAATCATCGCTCTAGTAGGGTGTTTGCGTCAAACTCATGGTAAATTTGGCGCTCGTGAAGAATCTAATGTCAGAATAGCAATATTTTTTATTTTGATTTTTTTTTTCTACTCCGTCTCTCAGATCCTAGGTCAGAAAGAAATCTGATTTGGAAGGCCCTGTTATTCTGTCTTATTTTGATCTTAAACCAGGCATAAAATCATGTGCACTGCAAATCTGAGGCCAAGCCTGCTGCTGGGCTTGTTTGCGTGGGGCCCTCGCTTTGCTATCTCTCATTAACTCAGATTAGTTATTCTTTTTGCACTCTTGTGACGGGCTTCATAGCAGTAGAATTTGGTCTCAAGCGATCTGCCTCCTATGCGAGGCTGATGGCCCTGAGTCTTGTGTGCAGGCTCTGCCTCAATCCTGTTCCCCCGCGGGTTCTAGTCAAAAGAGTCTGTGGATTATGTTATTCCCAGTGGTTACCTTCTTATTCTCTTTGAGTGCCACAGTTATAGGGGTAATACCAGGACAGACTGATCAGAAACATTCTCATTAGAGGGAGATAGATAGAGAGAGAGAGACAGAGAGTAGAAGGGAGAGAGAGACAGAGAGAGATGGGGGGGGGGGGGGAGTTTCAATGCCAATTTTGCAATACATAGACCGATATAAAGTGAGATAATTTATGCATCAGTGCCCATACCATGGGGCAGCCGGGTTTCAAGGCGAGGTGCAAATTCAAGAACAACAAGAACAATAAGAAAAACTGATTTGAGAGTATAAACGACATATTATGATATCACCACGCCGTTCGCCCGTCATCAATCCTCTCCTTACACCATCGGACACTCATTGGACAACAGCAGACAGATGATAAAGGAAAGAAAGAATTGTCAAAAAATTAACACTGTTTCAAGAAAGAGGGGAAGAGAAAGGAGAATAAAAGGAAGGGTGCGGAGGGGAGGGAGATAGATAGGCTGAGAATGTCAGCCTCTCAGTGCAAAAGACATTGAGATGGAAAGGTCCGAAACGCAGACGTGGCATTTTGAAAGACTGAGCACATCATGGGTTCAACAGTCTCGTGGCTTCCGGCTTCCTCGATATATACTTCTGATATTCAGCCCTCTCGCATAGGCGGCAAAACAAGAAGTTTCCCAGTGGCTACTGTTCACATTGAAGATCGGCGTCCAGTATGTTATTGGATATCAAACCCATTATCTCACCCATTGTATTCTATTATTTAGGAATTCTAATTACATGACATTCTCCGTCTATAAGTTTCCTGCATTCCCTTGTTTGCGTCGTCACTATCACTGTGTTCTTACAGTTTCACTCGGGTTATTGGATATCATATTCAAATTATTTTCACTCCCATGGTCAGTCTATTGTCCTCTTTGAGTATCTGACTTTGTTAACGAACTTTTCCCTCTACACCTTCTGTGTTGCCTTGTTTGAGCTGATGTACTTCAGCATGCTCTGGACATTTTCATTCAGGTTTTATAGCTACCAGGGGCTAAAGCCAGTTTTTGTTGTCTTTTACGAACAGAAATGCTTCCAATGAATGGAACCTTTTACCAGGCATTTCTACGTTTTCATATTTCCAGAGAAACCACCTTCTGCGAAATCACCAATAATCAATACATCACGAAGACACCATATATTTCTGGGTGTTGTGGCTCCTGTTGCAGGCGCTATATTGCTGACTATCTTACTCACGGCAATGGCTATATTCTACAAAAAAAAATTCAGTAAGTAACATTTTTTAAAACTTTCCTACCTACCGAAAGTACTGGATCAAATAGAGGAGAAAAACCCTGTCGGAGTCTTTGACTTTGCCAGCTATTATTGACACAGATGAAACAGATATTATTATATCAATTCTGAGATAATTATTCTTGATCAAAAGAAACCATACAACATAAAACCCTCTCTTCTGTAATCATGAGAAGCTTGATTTATCAATCCCTGTCCGTCACTCAATATATTTGCCAAAGA
This sequence comes from Peronia peronii, assembly GCA_039654565.1. Taxonomy (NCBI): domain Eukaryota; kingdom Metazoa; phylum Mollusca; class Gastropoda; order Systellommatophora; family Onchidiidae; genus Peronia; species Peronia peronii. The sequence continues at coordinate 20,628 of JBCEWB010184743.1, forward strand.
AAGCAAGTACCGATCCTCATTGTCAGAGACATTATTGATTTACTATGTACAGACGTTTCATGCACTGTTCATTATTTCCCAGTGTAAAACTTGGAGCTCATGTTTAGCGTACTAACTAAAGCACTCGTCATCACTTCTGTCAAGCTTTTCATTCGGCGATCAAACTGATTTGATATTTTGCACAAAAATACATCAGTTTGTCAGTTTTTTTCTTTTGTATTCAGTTTTCAAATATGGCTCAATTGCTCATCAGCAACAGTAACAATGCTGTAATGTTCTGTTCTTGTTGGTTTATTTATTGCAGAAAGTGGTATAAGATCTCCATCTTGCTGCACTGAATTCTCATCTCCAGAGCCAAATAACAATGATGAAGAGACTGGGAGTCTTGTGTCTACACCTCAAATGGAGCCTGTCATTGATCCAGATTCCATCTCCTATAACTCCTCTGACTTCTCTTGCATAACCTTCGACCCAGATAACACAGAACCAAAAAAGGTAGTTTCCTCGGGCATGCAATGTGGTCCAACGCCGCACCGGAACAGCACCGGCCATGTTTCAACTCCACGACGCACAAGATCGTTGTTCAATGCAGTCGGGGCCAACCAGAGTCTGGCATGTCATCAGAAATGCCAGGTTAACCGGACTCCACATAACCGAGTGCTTAGAAATCTCCACAGTGTTCCAGAGGACTCATCTGTACCTCGCGAGCATGTAGATGATAGGACAGTAGCTCATTATTTGGCCACTAACGAAGTGGCTGGAATTCACGGTCCCTCACCTGACTGGCCGATAAATCCGTGTCGGGATCGAATCGCATACAATGTGCCTGATCATTTGCTCTTTTCACATGAGGAGCGAAATTGGACTCCACGTGACCGAGCAAAAGTTGCTCTTTCTGTCTCATTACATACCCGAAATACAGGACAAAGCTTAATATCTCTGTTACATAGACAGCCACCAAGTAACCCCAATTTCCAACTGGAAAACATAGGTGGGGACAGTGAAGAGACAGGAAAGAAGGAAACATTTGAAGAAAATACTACAGAATTGGAAAATCAAAAGGACCACAAACGACTGGCTTCAGAGGGCTGTGATAGTGAAACAGATGATCATGAACAATCTGACAGTGAAGCACGTAATAAACACGATGAAGATGACGAGTGTTTGAGTATGGAGGATAATCAAGATACACGCTGTTGAAATTGTGATCGGTATCATATATACCTGGACAGTAACAGGGAGGGGAGGGGAGGAGAGAGATGACTTTGAATTGCTCCAGCAGCATGATATCTTTTTCAGAAAAAAAAAAAAGACCAAAGTTTATTAATTAAAAAGTATTAAAACTTACCTAGTATCATTCCATGTCATTGTATCAAATGACGTTTGATTTCCTTGTAACTGATGACACCAGTTTGGATAGACAGAGAAGAAAGAAAAGACATGTGATATTTGAATAGTGCATAATCTATTCTGGAAGGGAAGGGGCAAAGTCTGTGGATTAATAAGTCTTAAAAACGTGTCTCATATCGTTCTATATCAATCGAAATCAAATACTTAATGAGATTTGTTTTGCTTGAAATTTGGTGGCAGACTTTAATAGACAGTAAAGAAGGAGAACAAGAAATGTCTCCCGTGACAGTCCCGTATTAATTCCAGAAGAGTAGGAACAAAATTAGGCGTACATATTCTATAATAATAATTTCTTGAAAACTGGCAATTTCATGCCAAGCCGTTGCATAATTTTCAGTGACGTTTGATTTCCTTGCAATCAGTGACGATTTTGGATAGACAAAGAGCGGGAAAAAAAACATGCGATGTTTTAGTAGCCCATAATCAGTTTCAAAAACAAAAAAAGAGAAAGAGATGAAAGAAATATCGATTATTTAAACAAAATTGTGAAAATCTGTGTCATATAATTCTATACCAATCGGTATCAAATGAGATTTGCTTTACTTGCAATTGATGACAAATCAGTATAGACAGTGAAGGAGAAGACGGAGATAAGACTGTGTTTCTCGTGCATTGTTCACTCTAGGAGAGGAAGGAGAGAAATTTCATGATGAAAAGTGTTCAAACAAAAGTGTATCATATCATTTCATGTCGTGGCATATCACAAGATTTGTTTTGCATGCATTTCATGACAAATTGACAAATCTGGATGGACAGTGAAGGAGGGGAGAGAGACAATACTGTAGTTTCCCCAGTGAGACATTATTTATTAGAAAAAGAAAAGATAGAAATTGTGTGACAAAAGATGTTGTTACATAGGTGTATCTGTATCATACCATTCCATGTCTAACCATTACGTTTTATGTTCTGTTTACACTTTTCAGCCGTCAATGGGCGACTATGTCGGCAGATATGCTGCTGAAACAACATTTAATTTATTTGCTATCCCTGACAAATTGCAAGACTGTAACTTAGGTCCTGAATACAGTACTAATATTGCCACTGCTACAGGCCTGCTAGTACTGTAGTTATGACCTAATTCTTGCAGATCTGACTTAGGTCCACCATACAATACGACCGTCACTGCTACAACCGTGCTGGTACTTTTTTTTTTTTTAAGTTAATGCGTTGCTCAAATACATGTGTAGATGACTACTGTCTATGTTGTTGTTGGCCTACTTCTCACAGTTACAAGCCTGGTAGCACATGACCAATTACGTATGCAGCTCACATGAGTCACACTGTCATAGATGTCTTCTGTCAATGTATTTGTTTTGTGACTACTAAAAGCCTGCTGTTACTGCCATTATGACCTTATACTTGCGCCGATTCACTTACGAATCATCTGTCAAAATATTAAAATATTAAGTCTGCTATGTCTACTACAAGCCTCCTGTTACTGGTGACATGGCTTAGTGCTTGTGTGCGCCTCTCACTCAAGTCCTACTATTGAAGCTCCTGGCACGGCAATGCTATACAAACCTGATGTCCCTGTAGTTTACCACCTAACACTTACGATAGCTCACGTAGGTCCTGCGTATAGTACTGCAGTCAACATAAGTAGATCTCGGTCTCACCAGTGTCATGAGCCTACTGTCACTGTCCTTATGATCATATGTAAAGTGGTCTCCGCCACAATGTGACACCACAGGTTTAATAATTGTAATGTGTACTTGTAAATTATGTACAGGAATGTTTTTGATCTCTGAATGTTCTGAGATGCTGTTATCATGTTTGTTGTTTGTTGTTTTATTTTTATCCCTTTTTTGTAAAGAATCATCCTATCCTCCAGTAAGTATCGATATATCTTATTGTTGTGAGTTGGTTTATATTTTCGATGTGTGAATTTCATATCACGTCTTTTTTTTTTTTTTTTAGTTTAGTTTTGTCTTTAATCACATCTGTTGTATGTATCGACAGTTTGCTGGCTCTTTTATGTGAAATGGACTAGAATGGGCTGGAAAGAAAGAAAGAAAGAGAGAAAAAAGAAAGGAAGAAAAAGGAAAGAGAAAGAAATAATGAAAGAAAAGAAAGAAAGAAAACTTGTCGACAGTGGAGACACACAAACCGTGAGAGGTGGGCAGTCAAGAAAACACAGAGAAACGAGTGAGACAGGAAAAGCGACAGAGATAAGAGACAGTAAGTGATTTGGTGGAAGTTAAATATACTCAATCACAGGTAAGTGAGCGTAAGTGGGGGGAGGGGGGGGGGAGGTAAGGGATTAAAACGAGAGACATACTATACGTCGTTCAACCAGACTGTCAGTCTATCATCACATTGATGCTAAGACCGAGCAGAAGATCGAGAGCAATGCATGGAAATCCTTTGCTACTGTCACCCCAACGTTGTTAAATTTGTCGCGCAGACAATGATGATGAGAATGCCATTAAATTTGAATTATAATTGCCTTCATTTGCATAAAGCACTTTGCTTTGCACAAAATATTTCTAAGAATTTTCTTGTTTTGTGTCGCGCTATCCACGATCTTCGTGTAGAAGTACTCGCAGTAACAGTGCGTCAACTCAGAAAGGCTTGGCCGTATTACAGTTAGGCCTACAATTGATCGTGAGAAAGTGTGAAAAGGAGTACATAAGATGTCCTTAGATATTAATTTGTATTATTCAGTGCGAACACCTGCTTTTTCTACAAAAATTATATGCGTGAGATGTACTTGTATCTCTGTTTGTATGTGTGTGTGTGTATGTGTGTCTGACTGTTGAAGTCCTTTTTGCTCAATATTCCAAAGACCACGGATTACCATTCGCATTGTCTGCTCAACTCGCTCATTGTTGATGTGCTTTTCCCCCACCACACTGGTCTTAGTGATGTGTTTTTCTCCCACCACACTGGTCAATGATACTGTCACCACGAGTTCAGGCCACAAACTAAGCCCTATATATATGGTGTCTCTAGCTGTATTTGCTAAGGCGCGAGGGCAGGGGGGAGGGGAAGAGGACGCCGGTGGGGGGGGGGGGGGGGGGGGGGGGGGGGGGGGGGGGGGGGGTG
>JBCEWB010184853.1:0-25082 GCA_039654565.1 Peronia peronii
ACGCAAGTTTCTTTTTAAGCGTTTTCTTACTAACCGTGTTAGAGTGTGTGTGTGTGTATATATATATATATATATATATATATACACATATAAATTAGCTCTTAAGCTGACTGAAAACAAACTTGATATAGAGGAAGCTATACAACAGACCGAGATGTCGTAGAGGACCTTATTTTCTTTATTCTTTCAGTCAATATTACTCTGAGTTGATTGAAAACTGATTTGCTCAAGGACAAGTCATATACCCGGCCCTCACATCAAAAATGACCTTTACTATTGTTTTCTTTTATTCAGTGGTCTTCTGATGAAGGCTGAGTCGTATAACAACAAATATATTAATAATATGAGAAATGACATTTTTCTTTTTTTCCTTTTTTTTTTCCTGTATAACTAGCTGATAGTTTACGATGTTCTTCATCATAAGATGGTTACACAATGTACTTACTGAAAAGTCAAGGGTGCAAGTCTTGGGATTTCCTGGCAGTCCTGGACTAAAACGCCATATAGTCAACAGCTGGGTGAATAGCTTGCCTTCTGTGCATTCAGACTGAGGAAGTAGGTAGGAAGTCAAATGGACACGATAAGAATGATAATCAAGTGAAATCACAGGAAATAGCAGTAAATAATGAGTTCCAAAGAAATGATGACTTTCCTTAGGGTAGAGGAGAGAACGAGACAACAGAACTGACAACAACAGGACAGTGAGGGAGGAAGGGAGGGATGGGGTAGGATGGAGGAGGGTGAGGGAGGGGAGGGGGAAAGAGGAGCAGAGGCTGATATAAACCAGGAAAAGGAAACACTTTTATATCCATATTGTGCTTCAGTTTTCACAAACATCTTACTAAGTGGTGGATGAATGGAGAGTAGCTTAATTGCTCTCTAATTTAATCAGCAATCTATTCTTAGTTTTCATGGAGTGGCAAAATAATCCTTAAAAACGTTTGTAAAAAAAGGAACAGATCACTTACATGTACTAGATTGGGGCGAACCAATTTAATAGTTGATGTATATTTCTCTATCAGTGGAGGAAAACCAATTTCCATCCATGCCTTGCAACCATGAGGTCTTACATCATAAACCTGGGAATTTGTGCACCATGGTATAAATTCTTTGTAGGTCCCAACGTCTGACACAATGTCATACATCTGTTCCATTGAATAACTGTAAAATATATTTAAACAAACATTAATGGATACAGTTAGTTATAGGTAAGGTGCATTTACATAAAAAAAAAAATAATGATATGGACAATGGAAACATAATATATATATTATTCTTAAATTCTCAGATTTTCATACACTCAGTTCTTTTGTTTTAACAAGACTGATGAGCTGAATATTCTGCGTAATTACGTGAACCCTTGTATACTAGTTTTGATGATGATATTTGTGCTCAAAACATGTAAGTTCAAACTGCTCATCATTGACTTCAACTCAGTTTACACTGATATATCTTTTAAACTGTAATGTTTTGTCTGAGGTCATCAGCAGCTTTAAAAAAAAAAAAAGAAAGAAAAAGAATAAAAATAACTCCAGCTAGGCATGAAAAAATACTCCCCAATGATTGAGTTAATTTCTCTTTTAAAACAGCTGTTGAACTAAGAAATGCAGTATAATAAAAAAAAAAATCCACTGTGTTTTCAAATTCCATTTTTCTTTTCTGCTCCAATTATCTCGTACCCATCATTGAAAACCAAATCCAAATCATGAAAAGTAAACAAATCCTGCCTCTTACAATACAGTACAATTCAAATACATCAACATAACATCTTAGGGATCATTAACATGACATTGATATAAGAGAAAATCCATATAAGAGATAAGAAAGCAAGGGTAATAATTAGCCAGTGATTGAAAAATAATATGCAGTTCTGTCACTTAGAATTTTTTTTGCAGATCTATGTCGAGCATGACATCTGGATAATTATGTTTCATTCTTTTATTCTGGGGTAGGGGGTAGAATAATAATAGAGAAAACGTTTGGAGGAAGTAGATAAGGGTTAGAGTTTTTCTTTTCTTTATCTCCGTTTTCGTGAGCTCATCTGCACTGTGCTAACATTATGAGAATACAGCACTGTACGGCCTTGACTAAAGATTCCAGAATGAAATACATCCTTGCAAATGCAAAGCCCACGTGCACGCTAACTGCGCAGCACCTTGTGCATCACCAATCCTACTGCAGTTAGTATCGATAATAACAGGCCTAATAAAGTCAAGCTGGGCACAATACTGTGCCATGCAACAATGTGGCACCAGCCTGTGCAGACAAGTGAGAAGTGTGAAAAATGCATAATCACCTTTGTCTACCCTTACTACCCTTACAATGAACTTCTGTTGGTAAGAGCCCAACTCTTCGTTATGCGTAATAAGAACATGAAGGAAAAAAACTACCCGGTGTGTCTATGAACGACAGCATAATAATATTGAGGGATTTTATTTATTAGTAATATAGGGGACAAAAATCCGGATCCAAAAAGTATGTCAATATAAGAAGAATGTCAACATAAGCAATGTCAATAATTGTGGATACATACCAGATTTTTTATGTATAGATTAATCACTATTTTCTTTATGCAGTAACTTCACATACCCCAAAATTCTGCGTTCTGAATACTCTTTCCGTTTTGAGGCTTTTGCCAGTGGGTTAAAGTTGGGTAATTTGAAGTGTCTCACAGTCTGTATATGGTGGGCAGGCTTTGGCGGGAACTTGTGCTGCAGGGATGATTGCAGCAAGTCTGATTTTGTACCTGCTATTGTAAATGTGCATAGACATCTGCAGAAGAAAACAAATCCAAGCTGATATTACACACGACATCATCCCATTTTTAAAACTTAGAATGTTAAGTCTGAATTGCTATTCATTTCCCCTAAAATATTGGTACAGGTATCATGGCAAACAAAATGAGGCTGAAGTTGAAGACAACCAAAATGTTTTTCATTGTCATCATATTGTGAGTTCCACTGTATTCTACACAGATATCATCTTATCCAAACAAAGAGTACTGAGATTAATTGTAAAAATTTAGTTCTTGTGTTATCACTTCTCATAAAGCATGTAATGAATGTAATTAATTTTTTCACTCTTGATTTATGAATTCATATGCACACATACAGGCATACTGTGCATCATAGTTTTCCTTAATAAAATTCAAAATGGTGGTGAAAAAAACCTTGGACATGGTGAAATGATTAAAATCTTTCAGAAGCTATCCATTTGTCTTTAAGCTTATTGATGGTGGAACAATAAAATATACACATATATATTATAAGGACTGAATGGTAAAATTTTGAACAGAAAAAAATCAGTCTGGTTTAACAATTAACACTTCGTAGTCCTTGATAGTAGGAATTATAATCTCATAACTCCTGTTGCTTGAAAACAATGCTACGAATACTGCTACAATTACACAATTTCAGGTTAAATCCACACTTCTTGTCTTCAATTTCAAAGTATAGATCTTATAGATCTAGAGTCTAGATCTTGTAGATCTAGATCTAGATCTAGTCTAGGGCAAAATGAAATATTTTCAGACAGTAACAGAATCAAAGTAAGAATGTTTAATTCGTGTGCTGAAATGTAGCCTCTGGAAAGTGAATCAATTTACAGTTAGCTCCTGACAGAGAGATCACATCTAGATATAGATCAGTTTTGGAACTAGATCTAGATCTAAATTAAATTCGAAGTGTTTACCTTTCGTAATGTGAACTGTTTATGTCACGAGTGACCGATTAAACTCTGAAACTGTGTTATGAGTATTAGATCTAGATTCTAGTAAGCTGGTTAAAAACACAGTATTTCGAAAAGATTACTGATCTATCAATGACCGACTTAATTCACAGTCAGAAAGGCCAGGATCTGATGAGAGTTACCTGTGTTCGCCCTGACTGAACTGTCTTTCTAATGTCCTCAATGCGAGTAAGAATGATCTGCTTACACCCCTCAACTGCAAGTTCGCCATCATCAGCCGTGTCAGTGTCATTTACCTTTGCCAGGTATGATCCAGGCACAACGATTAATGTGAACGTAGTATAGTACCATGTCTATAATACACATTCATGACAGCCAGGTAATATTTTTTTCTCAGAAACGTTGAACAATGTCCCCCAGAAAAGATATTTAATATTTATAGATTATTTATTTGATATATTTTCTTCTTTTTTTAAAAGTATCCTCAACGATTCTGATATTTCATAATGTTACACTTAAAGGCAAACTGGCCGTATGTCCATCTAAATATAGTTGTGTCTTCGGGAACCCCCATAATCGAGGTTTGGAATTCACCTAGGACGGCATCTTCAATAAAGATAATCTAGATCAAGATTTAGAGGTTCTGCACCTATAGAAGATCCTTGCAGTAATACCTCTATTAACTTAGTATTAATTAATTGTTACTCAAAGTCCCCGATATAAAAAGGAACTATACGATGGGAGATTTCACGAAACTTAATGCAAAAGTTTTCTTCGAATTTCACGATATCCGATTCCGTAGGCAGGGGAGGCTACATTGTAAACAACATGGCGATAATGTTATGTTGATGAGCCTGTAACAGGTTGTAAGGAACTCATCCAAACGCACATCTTCTAATCTATGCAAAAGATTCCTCTTTGCTTAGCAGGACAAGAACAGAGCAAGTACACCTTCAGGTAAGTGTTTTCCATATTCCCAGTGACACAACAACTGAAACAGTATTAGACCAGCCATCTATCTAGATCTAGATATCTAGATCTAGATAGAAGAAACAGAAGAAATCGACAACCAGATCTAGTTCTAGATCTGTCATTCAATTCCCACTAGCTAGATATTCAGGGGGGTGATGGATGATTGAGAACATAGCTGTATGAACGGAAAAAAGGCACTATCTGACCAATTGCTAATACTACCAATAGAGTCTAGATGTAGATCTAGATCTGTATGCATTCGATGGCACGTGAAGTGCAATCAGTAAAATCAGCAAGAATAAAACATAAAAGCCCACGTTCAGCACTCATGAAGATGCCGAATCTGAAGAAGTAGGAATGGTCATGGGAAAATCATTAAAGGCTTTCTGAATGTCTCAATTAGGCATGATCCATTGTCTTACAGCAGAGATAGAAGTGTCGGAGAACTGCACTGGAAGAGGAGGATCAATCGCTGAGTTTTATGTTTACATCTTTGCCTTGCTTCTTTAGCATGTTGAATGCAATTGTTGTGAAAGACTTTGGTTCTCATATTCCCTATTGATCTCAGTTTGCTGCAGTTTCGTTACTAAGAGAGAGCTCTTCCAAATGGTCTTGCAGTGGTTCTTTGGTGCAGTTAATTGTGCATCCGCTGCACCTTGTTTCATCAGATAGTTATTTATAGAGACTAAAATTACGTGCTTGTGTAAATGATCATCATTTACTGTCACTGCTTCATATCACTATGTGCTTTTGCTCCTCATCACCAGTTCTTCACTCCATCTAGAATTACTGTGATGCTTTATGAAGAGTAGTGCTGCAGTCTTTTCTGTCCAATATTGTTATGGAAATGTTTTTCTGGTCCACCCCTGGAAGTTACTGATCCATTTTTTTTTCTAGTCATCATATCTTTCTCTCCATCCTTCTACAGTTCTTGGTACAAGGTGTAGGACCAACTTTCTTTGTTTTTACTGAACACTTTTGCCTGTGTAACTCATTGAAAGAGATCACTTTAGTGAGAGATTCTGAAAATTGTATATTTAATGTTTGCTCACCCAGTTTCTTGTGTTTGTTGTTTTCTTGGGTGGTTTATGTATGTTAGGTCTCTCACTACATTGACAAGTGTAAAGTATATACAGGTGGGCCCAAGAAGCTCGAGCATGTTAACCTCGAATTCACAGAAATGTCGAACGCCATTATTGGATTCATTTAAATTTCTGTGTTCACTTTGCATTACTAATACGCATTTCTCGAATTCTCAAGATGCATTTCTCGAATGATTTCATCATCTGCTGGATCTCAAAGCAGCAGAATATCTAATTAAGCCCATTTTTTTGCCTTGCCATGCTCGCCGTGGGCTGTTGGTGATAAAGGAAAGATGTGCAGAAGGGGTAGGATTAGGCAGCATATAGTGTAGGTCTAAATTTGGACCTCATTGCGAGGGAATGGTGTGGTAATTGGACGGAGTAGTGGACTCAGTCAATACACTGTCTGTATTGCAAGGAATAATGATAGCCTGCATGATGCAATACACGCACAGCTATGTGGTGGGTAACGTAATGTCCAAAAGTCAACGGGTGATATCATGTAGATGAATGGAGAGGCGATGTTAAGATCGGGTCATATTAATGTTGTTATGGCTATATCTCCCTAGCAGTCCTTCTATTCCTCTGTAAAAAAAAAAAAGGAAATTTCGAATTATGAAAAGCTTGAACACATTTTTTTCTTTTTCTGTGCTCGACTGTACTCTGTTTGACCTGGTAAATAGTGATTGGTAATGGATAAATCAGGAAAGCTAATGGATATTGTAAATATCATTACCAACATTATGCATGATTCATTCACTGAGTACTTCAGCAACATAGTAAACAAAAAATCTGTCTCTCTAAAGCTGTAGCAAATACTTACCCAGTATAACCATGCCATGTGGCCTCTGATTCTTGTGTTTGTTTGTTTGTTTTTTTTTAAATACTACACTGTTATATCATTAATTGATGTGGTCTGAGGTCTTGCCTAGTTTGACAGATATTTTGAGAACTTAACCCCAGCACATTTACAATTCTATTCCTCCTTGAGGTTCACATTCTGGATCTTTTCTAAATGTACCTTCCAGTCTTTTGTAAATACAAAAATTGTACATGTATTACATATATTTATTGTGAAAGAAGTAAGAACTAGGAAAGCAGAAAGGCAAATTAAGGAAAAATGTGGGCAGATTTATTAGTAAATCCCAAAGCTTGCCTTCTTGCTATGCATATGCATGTAATTTCTAATGCCAGAATGGTGAAACTTAAAGCTCAGCTGCTCGTATTAAAATGAAAACAAATTTAGTAAATGGTTAAATGTCTCTGCCATATTTCACTCATAAATACGCAAGCAATATTCAGCTACAAAGCACAACCAAACTTAAATGTGAAATATTATGAAGTTTGATGTGTTTGGACAGCAACGGGTGTATAGTCGAGAGAAAGTTTTGAAGTTTTGACTGATGAATTTGAATAAAGGCCATCTTCTTGCCTGCTAAAAGTTGCTCAACTTTGGTTTAAAAGCTGAAGTACAAAAATCACTCATGTTTTCATATGGTAAGAGAACTATAGGCAGTGAAAAGTAACAAAATTAGATGACATGTATTATTGAGGCTAACCTCATCACTTGAAAATGAAAAAGCCCATGAATTAATGGTTAACGAAATTCGTTAAGCAGGGTTGTCTTGCAGGGAACTAGATCTAAATGAAAATGGATTCAGCAATTAAGTTGATGAGCACAATACAATCCGTCTGAACATTTCTATGTAGATGTGCTGAAATAGAACATTTCTGCTTTTGTAGTTAAATTATGATATCCTTGCACAGCACAGGTCAATAACCGTTTCTTTTCATACTTTGCTGTTGAATACCTTGATATGATCAAACTTTTGGCTATGTGAAATACATAGACCCTTTGATTTCCAAACAAAGCAAAAGACAAGTAAACAAAAAAAATGAAATATTCTAGGCAGTTGCATCTCAAGATGCTTTGCCATTGTATAAATACAAATGAAATCTGGAAGGGAAAACAGAAATGGATTCATTTGTGTACAAGTAATGTAGCCAAATTCATATTTGCTAGGTTCTCAATTTCCAGTTAATGTGTTTTTTTGTTTTTTTTTAAAGTTCCCCTGAAAAAATACTGTTCGTATAGTTTTTTTTTAACTTTATGAAGTAATCATCGTATAAACGGTAAAGCTGTATTAATAGTGTCATGACCCTTTAAATTTGTATGATAATGGCTTGTACACGTACTTCACAATCTTTGGTTTTATTTTGTGCTCTGTTGGCATTTGTCATAAAGGGAAGCAATCTCCATGGTTACAGTGAATGCAGCGTAGGCATATTGTGGCCCTTCAACTTAAAGCATGTCGGTATCGATCTCCACCCCAGCTTCAGCCGACAATGAATCCTCCTTTCCCCTCCCATATCTCCTATCCTCTACCTCCTTTCCCTTCCTCCTTCCTTCCGTTCCCTGTTATCTCTCACCTCTTTCCCACAGTTCTGACTGCGATCACCCTAACCTGTTTCTTCATACTGTGTTAATGAAGAAAATTGATACCCAGCATTATTAAAGAATTTAAAACGAAAAAACTATTTCCTGTTGCACGCTGACGTCTGGATTTTCCATTCTTTGATTCAATCTTTCGAGTTAAATGGAAACTAATGATGATGGAGATACGATTGCTCGTTGTTGTGTATTGCCAACCCCTTCACAAGGTCGTTTTCTGGACGTTAATATATCATTTGCATTTTGATTTGCATAATTTACGGTAAAGGCAAATGATCTAAATAAAAAATGTAATAATGTTGGCTTGGCTATGGAACTGCAGATAAACATTAAACAACAACAACAACAACAACAACAAAAGAACAATAATATGTATGCATGCATTAATGACAGAAGGGAAAGAGAAAGAGATGAGTAGAACAGAAGAAAAAAGAAAAGAGAGAACGAGAAAGGTAGCTGAAGATAGATACATGTAAACACACAGACAGATTGGGAGATAGGTAGAAGGCAGCTAGACAGACAGATGGACGGATGGATGGAATTGAGAGACGGATGGATGGATAAATGAAAGGATGGATGGATGGATGGATAAATGCATGGGTGGTTGGATAAATGATATTTAGAAGAATGGATTGAATGGACATCATTTTGGCGGTGAAAAAAATAGACGGATTCCTTCCTTCAAAGACATGCAGTGTAGCTTTGTTTGAGGAATAGTCTTGGATGAGAACTTCTGAAAGCTATGAAACCTCCCATTCTAAATTCTTCTTATACATCACAGGATCATCAGTAACAAAATCCTTCACAAGTACGGCAACATTAATACATAACAATAGCTGTGATATATAAAAAAAAAAAAGCTACAAACAAACAAAAAGAAAAGAACACCCCCCCCTTTTTTTTACACACACACACCCACACACGTACACACACACAATATAACAGCACATTGAAAACAACACTTTTTTTTTTTTACATTGAACGCATTTGAAATCACCCCCAGGGATCCAAGCAACCACATTTGTGGCGCATAATGCAGTGCCATGCTCTTTGTTCAGATTTCATTCTCGGAGGAAACAGAGAGAATTTGCAGGCTTTTCTTGACGTTTATCAGCAGGAAGGGCTGTATCAAAATTTGAAGAACAGGAAGAAAATACCGCTGTAAATGACAGGAAATTGTTCCACTGTTCTCAGGAAGTATTGTGTGAAAAGAGATTGGGTTTTGCTTAATGCAAAACAAGACGAAGAAGAACGAAAGAATCTAGAGGGGAGCAAAGACAAATAATGAAAGGAGCTGATTCACAACGATTAGCTGAAAATCTTGAAGAGTTTTGCACTCCGAAGCCTCTTCAGCTGCTCTGCTTTTAACAGGACATACTGGCAATCGTTGTTCACTCTATTTGTCTATTACCTCTTGCAACGGCTGCCATTCGTCCTTTCTTTTTCCTTTCTTCTTTCCTTCCTTCATACGTCCTTCCTCCCTCTTTCCTTCCTTCCTTGTGTCCTTCCTTCCTTCCTACTTTCCTTTTATCTATCCAACCCTCCTTCCTCTTTCGTTCCTTACCTGTCTTCTTTTCTTCATTCCTTTCATCTTTCCTTCCTTCTGTCTGTCTGTCATTCCACCCGTCCTTCCTCCCTCATTCCCTTTCTTCCGTCTGTCTTTCTTTCCATCCTTCCTTTCTCCTTCCTTCCTTCTGTCCGTCCTACGTTCCTGTCTTTCTTCCTTCCGTCTTTTCTTCCTTCTTTTCTTTCTGCCTTCTTTCTTTCCCTCCATCCATCGTCCTTTCTATTTCTTCCGTCCGTTCTTTATCCCTTCTGTCCCTTTTGATTTTTCCTTTCTGTCTTTATCCTTTCTTCCTTCTTTTCTTCCGTCCTTCCTTCGTTTTTTTCTTCTTTCCCTCCTTTTTTCCCTTCCCCTGTCTCTTCCTCTCTTCTTTTATCCTTCTTTCCGTTCTTTAATTATGTCTTTCCTATCCTTATCTTTTGTTAAAAACAGATGAATGAGTTCTGTTTTAGATATTTAAAAAAAAAAATATTTCACATTTACCAAACCTAAGATGAGTAGCGTCAAGATCTGTATATTTTTAAACTTCACATAGTAATAACTACAACTTGTTCTTGTGCTAATTTTTGTATTTATCCGATTCATCTCTTGCAGTTTTTGAAGCGTTGACGTTTTGATCGTAATTATTATTTAAGAAGTTGTCACGCCGGTACGCTGAATTTTATGTGTTAGTTCGTACAGTTGAAACTCCTGGAATTAGGTTATGTATGAAGAAAAGCTGTGGCCAAGGAGCTTGGCCGTTACGCTAGAAGAAGAATTTTAGAGGATATTGCTCGAAAACAACTCGCCGCACGTTTGATCCATGCACCAGCGGCTATACATGAGAAAAGTGGCTTACGCAGTAGAGGTGTGTATTAAGCTTCACCAAGACTTTATAAATATTTTTATAAGGTCTGTACTGTACTTTACATGCGAAAGGCCACTCGTTGTATGCAGATCGCATGGTCGATTTCGAGAAAAAAGCCTCGTGTACTTCGGATGATAAAACAGAGGACTTTTTTAGTAAGGTAATGTTCCCGGTATCCAAGAAAATATTAGTATTGATGCAGAAAATTGTCTGCTGAAGTAATATCATCGATCCATTATGACCATATCACTTCTTGAAGATTTTCTGAATCATTGTTATATCGCCACACTGTGGCTATGATAGTATTTAACGCTGTCTGTTTTAAAGTTCTATTCTCATTTTGCCTTTCCATCTGTCCCTCTACTGGTCATGTATGTGACTGTTAGCATCTATGTGAGGCAGCCCTAGGCCTCTGCCTTCTAGGGTAGGTACATTTGCCTCAGTCACAGCCCTGCTTTGCTCATGTTCCTTGGTATTGACTAAGCAGAGTTATGGATTCCTGCCAACGTGCAAGGAAATTGGGTTTGTGATCGATAAACTCCTCATCCGCCCCCGCCCCTTGCGCTCACTCCCGTCCCCGACCTCCACCCCCCCCCCCCGGTCATCCCAGCGCGACACTATTCAGTGCTCTTTGGGTCTATTCTCCCGAGCCATATGCTGCCAAACCTGCTTATTTGGGTCTCGTGTTTACCCACGTTGTCAGGCCCGCTCGGGCTAACTGAATGTGGCGATTATGAAACTCCATGTCTCATTGTTTTCTGCTTTCCACTTTGCTGCATTAGCACTGGAATACAGGCTCCATCCATTTACGAGCCAGCCATCTCCATGCCAACGTTGGAAGCCTTAAAAATAAAAAATGTTTACACATTCCACACACCAGAGCCCCGCCACTCACGCATTGCAAATGGATATGAATACCTATGGTATGGTAGTTACAGTGTAGCATGATGTAATATGGCATTTTAGGATTTTATGTTGATGTGTTAGTACACCGTCTTGCTTGTTGTAGAATATTTTGCATAAACTCATTCTTCAATGCTACAGTTCGTGATATATTAGTCAAAAGCACACGCACTGCTGAAATTCTGTTTGCATTATTTTATCTTATTTTTATCCGTATGTATGATTCACCCATTCTCCTGCTATATTAAACTGTAAAGACTAACACAATGCACGTGATTTATCTTCGAGTGGTGGCAGTCTTAGAACTGAAATGCATGGCTTGTGAGACGAAACTTCAAAATCCTACACGTCATTTCACTGCTTTAGCAATACTTAGCTTTCATGTTAAAAGACTATCTCTCTTGATTAGCCTCTTGAGATTTTATTCTTGACTTAGCGGCCCTGTATAAGAATGGCCTTCGCAAAGAAATTCATTAAAAAACGGCGGGTTTCTCGACATCAATAACTAAAGTTAAAGTGGCATCTGAAGTCACGGAGTATCCGAAAGAAACCACACGTCTTAGATGTGAAACACTCAACAGCCAGAAACCTAGTGTTGCTCACTAAAATCTCATCATTTCGGTTATTGATCCATGGTAGGTATTGATTTTCATTACGTATACAATAGAAGAGAAAAAACAAACAATCAAAGCAAACTGAACCAAACTCCTGTTTAACAACAAAATAACAACAAAAACAAAACACAAAGGCTTACCCACTTTTCATACTCTTTTAGATGGAAATATCTATTATATAATTAATTTATTATAATGGCAGAAGTTGCTTGTTAGGCTTTCTCTTATCGCAGTTTCACTGCGTGTTGGTCAGAGATAAAGATGGCCGTTAAATTATTGGCCTGAACCGAACCAGACACATTAAAAAATCATCGTAAAATAACATACAGATTCATACTTTCTTTTTATCTCGAGCAGCATTTTCACCGGTACTAAATCTGTGCCCTGGATGTCCTACGGCTCAAAAATCTTTCTTATTGTTCTTTCTTTGTTAGCTCCATAGATGGCAGTGGGGCTCATGTTGAGTTTGTGATCACGTTTTCTGAGCAACACATTTAGTTTTATCATAAACAGGCATAGACACTATATGAATATCTGGATATCTGTTACTGCTTAGCATAGACAACAATATCAGTATGATTGATATGCATATACATGTATTTTTTTATATTCATTCTTTTATTTTCTTTTCTTATTTTGGGCGGGAAAGAAGATGTTTTGAGATGTTCAGACAGTCTAATAGATAGTAAAATAAGGAAACACACGTTTGAGAATGAATTGAAATTAATTCTTTTTGCTGTTACATGTATTTTTAAAAAATTGTTATTGTTTTTGTTGGTACATGGTGTTCGGCTGGGCCTGCCATTGCTATTCTGTCTCCGACAATTGCTAATAAAGATGGCGATTATCGTTTCATTACTATTTTTTTGTTTGTTTTTGTTACACTGCTGTCTTTACTAAACTGAACACTAAATTTTCATACAGAGCACATATAATAAGTGGAATTTGTTACAACAAAAGCATCCAGACTGAGCAAAAAACAATAGCAATAGCCAAATATTCCTTGTCTGTTTCAAGGCAGTGTTAGAAAATCGTTTTTGTTTTGTTTTTTTAATATATATATTTTTTTCTTCCCCTCTCTCTTTCTCTCTCGCATTCGCCCTTCCTTTTTTTTTTTTTTTGTTTCAGCCCAGCCGGATGTCTTGTCCCGGCACGAATAGGGCAGAGGATTGAGCGCTTCCTTGGCAAAGAAGATGTGTGGCCGGAATTCCTCTCAAAAGAAGATTTATTGCTCTTAAGTGTATCCCTATCGGCCTCTTGGGCGCCGTCAGCCTCTTTCTTGCAATAACACAAAACGGCGCCCTCGTGTTTGGTTAGAATAAGAGGCATCTCCATCTCATTAAAGGGAAGCCCACCATCCCCGACATGATTAGTTCGGGCAGAGAGAAATTTGAAAAGGTTTGCGTTTCATTATTTCTGAAAATGTGTCAGACTTCATGAACTGTTGTTCGATATCCAGTATTGTGGCATTGTGTCGCACGTGACGAATCTGTTTCCAGATCCACTCATTTCAATGAACTGGCATTTGAGTAGAACAAAAATATGGGTGCTTGCTCGGCATAGTTTTTTTCTACATCAACAACAAATAAACACTGGATATTGCGATAAAATAACACAATCATTTCAGCAGTGACGCTGCATTGTTTGTACATATATTTATGTATGTATGCATCGTTTGCATCTGAGTATCATAGAGGGGGAATAACAGACGTTATATCTTCATCTCAATTTTTTCACAATCTTTTGTCTTGCATGTATAGGCTACAGTGAACATTGGTATCATAGTGTTGTTTCTTGCTCTATCTTTCCTCTATTTTTTCATTCACTGACATTTTCTATCTCTCATTAATTCACCGTCTTTTTCTTTTCCAACGGGCGTTCTTTCAGTGCCATTCTTCATATAAATAATCCAGTATTCATTTCAAGACAGACAGAAGTCTGGCACCACTTTAGTCTTTACGCTCACCTCTCTGCAGCGCGCATGGAGTAGAACAGCAGCTGTCATGTCTCTGAATGCTCAAGGAAAGAAGAAAGATACTGTCAACAAACAATAACAAAAGCAGATTAAATCATAGGCCCCTGGCGAGCCCCGAGACACAATGAAATCAGCTGGAGACCGGAGGCGGGTGTTCACACATTCAAAATGTCAACAATAACAGGGGAGCCATTGTGTACTTTGTCACTCCAGACCAGACCTTGAGTGAGGCCTTTGTCTTCCAGTTACAGGTTGTTAAGGCTGGATCAAATGAACTTCGAGAAAAAGGATAAAAAGAACGGGCTTGGAATTAAGTTCTGGAGAAGGAGGAGAAAAAAAATGGAAAACGCTTTAATAACGGAAAGCACACTTTTCTGTTAGTGTCTTCACTGGCGACACACATTTAAGTTGACGCGAGACAAGACTTTCTGGGGCGGACGTCATATCCTATTGATTCAGGGAGGAGGCTTCCTTCCTTTCTGGTCAGAATCTGATCTGGCTAGGTCATCCGATAAGAGATTTTCTCCTAGACAAGTTTTTTCTTTAGCGAATGGAGAAACGAGGAAATGACTTATCGGTACTTAAGAAATTCTTCCAATTTTACCACAGTATTTGGAGAATCCCTATTTCAAGAGAAAGCAAAAGTGAGTTTTCACACGTATTCGGTGGTGTGCATATATTTGAGATGTTTTATTTTTCTTCAGTAATTTCTTAATCGTATCCACGCTGGCAAGAACATAACAATGTAGCTGTTGTCCACAAATGTAGAATGTCATACCATTTTTCTTTTATAGCTTAGCAACTAATACTGTGTAGAATTGAGCAATTTCGATGATATTGTATTTCGGCGATATAAGTAGGGTTAGTTGTGGTCAGAGCCAGTGAGTTCGAATCGTAGACAAATGGGCATCTATCTACCCACATCTCATCATGGTCAGGTCACCTCGATGCGATGAAGCACTCAACCTTCTGTACGGGCAGATCGATTTCCGGCAATGCATACTCCAGAGCTTCCTAATGCATATCATTACTATTTGGCTGTCATCATTCTGCCCCCCCCCCCCCCCCACAAGGAAAAAAAGAATGTTTATATATCTGATGATTCATTCCACACGTAGTGGAATAATTATGTTTGGTGAATAAATAACGCCAATTAAAAAACGCAATATTTCTTTTTTTTTTTTCGCAAGATTTTGTTATAGCAAGAATTTAAAGTAAACCTTATGGTGAAGTTTTTCTGGAAATCAAATAAATTAGTATTTTTTATTATGCCTTTTCTGTTGATATCTGCATTTTGAGCCACGTCCTGTTTTAGTCAACTAGGATATAGGATTCTGACCTATCCTCTGTGCAGTTTAAATCAATCTGCCTGTTTTATTCATAGGCCTATTGTTTGTTTAATTTTATTGTTTCACTTGAAATTTTTGCTGAAAACTCAAACACCTCTACGCTTAAATTTGAATTGATACGTGTCATTTTATGTTTCTTTCTCTTTGTCTTCATGTATTCAAAGCGTTTCAATGAACAAGCTACAAAATAGGATCCCATGAATCTGGATTTATTTATATAGGCACGCGACAAATCTTGTCTTGATTTGTCATAATGTATGACTCCTGGTGTTACCCATGGTAAACATTTTCTTTATTATAGAAATCATGGACGAGACACTGCCGTGCTCTTCTTTGATTTAAATTTAAATTCTAAAAAAATAAGAGACTCGGCAAATAGCAGTGCTATGATCGATGCAGGAGAGAGAGAGAGAGAGAGAGAGAGAGAGAGAGAGAGAGAGAGAGAGAGAGAGAGAGCCAAACACTGGAAACGTGGCCATCAGCTTGGTGGCACATTCTTCTTTTTCTAACAGATACAACCCGACAAAACTCTCGTTGATGCTGTAAATATTTGGACTCTTGAAATATGATGGGATAAATGAAAGGCCAGAGAACTGGAAATCATGTGTTTGTGGATAAGTTGTGGTATTGAAATGGCAGAAATGTTACAGTAGATGGTCATTCCTCGCTCTTACAAGGTCTCATTTTCTTTCTCACATTGTCAGTTAAAATCACAACTTCTCTGATTGCTGAATGCTGGTGAACACAAGACAAGAGCTTGACACAGTAGCCCCTAAACACAAAACTATGGCAACTAATGACTAACCATTATGTTACTCGACAAGTGACCCAGATCATCTTACCATTAACAATAATACATGTAGATATAGCCCACTTGCATTTAATAATTGATGATAGTAATTATATTACTATATTTCTACTTTATATTAACTAATAATGATACCATGTCTTAACACATCCACTATTATCATATCACATCCCCAATCATTATCATCATCATCATCATTATTGCCGCCATCATTTTATATAATGTCTTAAAAGTTAAGACAGTCAACCGGCATCTCTAACTCAATACATTAAAAGGAACCAACAGCAATTTGTAGAACACGATATGATAAAAAGTGAAATAAAGTCATGGTACTGATCATATTTTGAACTTTTGGTTCTTCATCGGGACAACAATCGGTATCATCATCACAATTCATCTTGATCCTATTATATTTTTAAAAAAATGCTTTGAATTTAAAAAAACAACAACAAACAAACGGAGATAGAGAAACAGATATATTCTGCAATTGTTGAAAATATGGACAACTTACTCGATACATTAATATGATCAACAGCAAATAATTAGATGTAAATCAGATTTAAAAAAAAAAAGAAAAAAGAAAAAAAGAATGATAATAATATTGTTGGAAACTCCATTTTAAAAAAAAAATTTTTAAACGTATTTACATGTAGTGTATTGTTCCTTCGTCAAGGCAGCTATCCTCACCCTCAACGTCATCCCAGGCTATCTAGTGAATCAGTCTTTTTCTTTCCTCACATTGTATCAGACCACAGATTTCTCTGTTTATCATCCAGCGAATCAACATGACATTCTGATTGTAACATCCCCGTGGAATCCTTTGTTCTCGCACGTATCTTCTGTTTTCATACGTGTGCACGACATGGCATTCATCTCGTTTGTAATGGGCACAACAAAGCCTAACATGTTTTGATTGATTGATTGAATTAGTTTTCACCCGTTTTATAGAAAAACCATAGAAACCCAGTCACAAAAGCAGAGCCATCGTAAACATCCGTATGGGCATCAGCTGGATGATTAAGGCAGCACCGTCCACTTTGCAGTTAGTGAGAAACAAACAAACACACAAACAAACAAAATAAACAAAAACAAACAAACAAAAAAATTTAATAACTTAGCAGCTCAGATCGAAGAGAAAAAATAAAACAATGATAAAAAAACAATAATATGAAGAGTAACATTCTAGAAATAATTTCAACAACGTCCACAAAGAGTTAGATCTAGATTATAAGAAATAAAAAAAAAAAAAAAACAGACTAAGTCAACAAGCATGATTGACCTGAAGAAAAACATACCGCAAGTTTACGAAATGGCCCAACCAGAATGCCGAAGAGATCACATGGAGATTAGTTCAAAGCTTGTTTAGTCTTGAGAAAGTGTTTTCTGTGTTGATCCGGCCCGGGATTGTTTTCCAGTTGGTATATACAATTTAAAAAAAAAAATGATTTGATTGGGCAGTTGCTGTCCAAAGCTTCGCTTTTTTTGTCACCATGATTCTAGACGCAGTAGGCCTACTAGAAAATATAGAGTCTACATGTACCATTCAAGACCAGCAGACAGACTATGCAAAATTAGAAAATAGACCATGCAAAAACAGAAAGTACACCGTACAAAAGCAGAAGATAGGAGAGATCATGTAGAAACACAATATAGATCATGCAATAAGAGAGCATAGATCTAGACCATGCAAAACAAGCATTTTTTAAAAATGCGACGTCACTTGGTTTTTGCTCAATCAACGCAGTCAACTAGATCTATTATTTCAGAATGATTATTCATATCCGTAGGTACAGGATATCGTTTTTTAAAAAAATTCTTTTTCTTTCGTTCTTTATTTTTTTCTCGTTCCTTTTTTCTTTCTTTCCTTTTACTCAATTTCTTTATTTGTGTCTGTGTCTGCTTTGCTTGCTTGTTTATTTCTTTGTTTCTTTGTTTTTTTCTGTCTCTTTTTCGTTCTTTCTTTTTTTCTTTTTTCGTAATTTCTTTTTTTTTTTTTTTGCCTTTGTTTGTGTGTTTGTTGTTTCTTATTTTATCTTTCTTTTTTCCACCTTTCTTTGTTTTCTTTCCTTTCTTTATTTTCCTTGTCTTCTCCTTCTTCCCCCTCCCCCACGTCCTCTTCTTAAGTATTTTGTTTATTATTGTTATTAAAGATTTTCTTAATTACGCATGCTTCAATTCCAGGGAAGACAAAACCTCCAAGTGAGAATATTCGTGAAAAAAAAAAAAAGGTCATCAGTCTATCCTAATCTTAGAACTTATTCTTTACGTGTAATTTCTTGTGAAATTCCTGCACTGCCTTGGCACACACAAAATCTGATCAGACAGATCTACGATTTTTTCTTCCTCTTCATTCTGTCCACTTCAAAGTTATCTTTACGTATTTCATTTTCATTCTTATTCTCTGCCCTGTCATCGCCATGGAGTAGCCTCGGCGGGCCGGCATCCTCCTCGGTAGATCACACACCAGAGAACGTTATCTTAATAAATCAGATCACGCCTGGTCACATAATCATGATGGATGCTACCCCTTGTTATTGCCCTATACCCCCCCCCCCCAGCCCCCATCTTCTCCCCTGCCAACCTTACCCTATACCCCCCCCGGCCTTTTTCAGCCTCCCCCTACCCACTTTCAGCTGTCTGTCCTGGCTCCCTTCCTGTGCTCAGTGCCCACCCGCTCCTCCGTCATTTACCCCTAGCTTACTTTCCCAGTAGTGACGTCAATGCGCTGTCTGGCGTAAACCAGTGGCATCTCTCTCTCTCTTCCTTTTCTCCTCAGTCCTACATTTCTCTCTTCCTCTCGTCTTTTCATCTGTACCGATCTTTCTCCATCATCATTTCGGTCTTATATTACACAGCAGTGCAATTCATTGCCAGGGCTCGGGTGGACCCCATTACAATTTGATATTCATCTTTCATGTCGCCTGGTTTTCTTCTTCGCTGCCTCTCATCGTGTCTATTATGTATTTGTACACAGTATTTACGCTTGCCGAGTCGGCTGTTTACGATGTCTTTACTTTCACCATGTGCACAGCCCGAAATCGGAAACCCGTTATAGCTAGGTTTTCGTTTTTCATGATCTGTTGGGGTGCTTCTTCACTTCATTTCATAATGGGTTTCCGTTTTTCATTATCATTTGGGATTCTTCTTCACTTCACACCATCGTTTTGGTATTTTGCATAAGCGTACTGGTATTATGTCAGCAAGAACACGACGCAGAAATCAAAAGGAAAAAACAAAAAAAAAACAAAACCAACACAGTTACACTGCCCTTCAGATACGGCAGTGCAACTAGTCATGCTTATTAAGCACTGGCGCAGTCAATCAGGAAAAGATGGCAGAACAGGAGAAAACAGCTAACTTGCTACTATAGCAGCAGTTCAGAACATTGGCCTCTTCAACTTTCTGATGAGATGAAAAGGAGCTATGACAATGATATCAAGAGTATACAGCGTGGGCCATTTAGAGTGTAGTGATCTTGTAGATCTATAGTTTCCTGAGTCATATAGGTTCTTTTCTCCCTTGTCTCAGACATTTTTATATATTATGCTCGTGCACATAGACAGACGAACACGAGTACGAATATTTTATTATTTATAAGGGAAATTACATAATTTATAATACAATAAATATGTTGTGTTCTGATAAAAGCGTGATGCTTTGTAAGAGTAAGCGGCAAAAATGGGACGGGTGAGAGCAGGACGCGAGAGGGAGATGGACTTGCATGGTGCCATTCCATCGGTGCAAATGTATTAGCATCACAGCTTTACTACTTTACACCACCAGTAACTCCGGTAAAATTTTAAGGAAATGTTTTTAATATCAGTTAGATCTATTAATCGAAAGATTCCGAAACACTTGGGCATTTGTTATACCTAAGAATTGATCGAGAACGTTACGAAAATTGATTTCTTCCATCAGCTGAAGGATGCAGTTCCCGAGCTATAGCATCTTTTTTTTTTTTTAGTTTGTTTTTCTTCTTCATCTTATGTATGATGTGACGATTGTTTTGTCACTGAACTCATAGTTTAGGAGTATTCTGTAGGCAGCCAAAGTGTTAAACAAAGATCTCTGGATTGATTCTGTTTCCCAGCCCCTTTATCATTACATTGTCATATATGAGATGCTCCTGGCTTATAATTGGAACAAATGAGTAGGCGATGATGCATACCAAATTTCATATCGGCCCTGGGGGAGGTCTCCTTTTGTCAAGTACTACTCAGCATACAGCGACGTCTGCATTTCTCCGTCGATTCTCCGTTGTCGATTTTCTTGTTGTTCCACGTCACCTTTTCCCTTTCGGGGGACATTTCTTAGATTGCCATCTTCCTCTGGAAAGTATCGCCAAAGTCATTGTCATCTCCTTATTGACATCTCTGTCCCATCCCATCACCTGCTTCTCGTCCCAGTTGCTGGAAATGAGGGAAAAAAAAAAGTCTTAGAAAAAATCTAGGACACCATAGAAAAAAAAAAAAGGAAGTGGTAAGCAACAGCAACAACAACAACAACAACTAAAATAAAATAAAACAAAAACAAACAAAGAAAAGTAAACAAACAAATAAACAAAACAACAGACATAAGAGTTAAAAAAAAAACAAAAACAAACAAAGAAAGTTAAAAAAAAAAAAAAGAAGAAGAAGAGGAACATGACTAAGGAGAAGAACAACAAAGACTAGATCCAGCTTTAAAGCAGAAGAACCAATTGGCAGACTCTACCATGACACTAATTTGAAGCTGAAGGTTCAGGGTCCGTAAGCCCAGTGGGGCTTTCATAAATCTTCAAGCTTTGGGATAAAAATATATATATAGGTTCATCATAGCGAAAAACAAGATGGAAAAAAAAAAGACAGAGATAAAAAGAAAACGAGAAAGAGAAAGGAGAAGAATAAAGAAAAAATGAAAAATCGAGAAGAAACAGAATAAATAATAAAAGAAAGAGAGCAAGAAAGGGGAAAAAAAAGAGAGACAGCCTCTTTTATTTTTTAAATGAATGTCATTGCCATTAAAAAAAATATATAGATGGATATATTGTCGATCACAGAGAACAAGGAGAAAGAAAGGAAGACAGAAAGAAATGAAGAAAGAAAGAAACAAGAAAAAAAAAGAATACATTTAAAAAAAAAAAGAAATAACACAGAAAAAATGAAAAATATATATATATATTTCATCTCTTTTGGGTTTGTGAATTACATTGCTCCCAAAACGTAGATTCCCCATTGTGAAGAATTAAAAGCGAGAAAGAAAGAATGGAATGAATGCCATCACAAGAACTGAAAATGTATGCGCCCAGTTGTAAAGAACAGAAAGAAAGGAAGAAAAAAAAATGGTTTACTTTACTTCTTTTGCTTTAAATGAATATTCTTGTTATCTCTGTATGCCTATGAACAAATGGCGGATATCTGACTCTGTCTCCGTGAAGTTGGCACGTTTTCAGAATTCATTGATTTCTGGAAAACCCTCATTTCGTATTCCATACACAGATTCGTTGCATATTGTGTCGGTAGAATTCAGTACAAATATCTCTCTATTTGATCTTCCTCCCTGGCTGCAATGAACGCGCAGCATGCTTTTAGACGATATATTATGCAATAACATAATAATATTACATTGGTTGAGCGTCAGGACGCCCATTCTGATGGTAAAACTCGATATTTTCTTTTCACTTTGTTTTATTTTTTACGTAAGTGTAAACATATCAACATAGATATCCGAAGACAATGATGTACACCCTGCAGTGTCTATACATGCAGTTATAATATTAATATAGCAGCACTCCATAGATTTTTTATCTGTTCTTTTCCTCATTTTTTTTGGGTAAATCACAAGTCTTGAAATATTGAGAACTGATTTAAGTGGTAAGCAAATTCTTGTTGTGCAATACGTGTACTTTTTTTTAATAAGAACGAGTGGATGAAACTGCAGGGAAATTTCTAAATTTCAGTCAAAAGAAGTTCAGCTTACTTTAAATTTGAGATAGTGCCCGACATTTCAGCCAGTTTGAAGATATTTCATTGGTATTGAGAAGGATGTACCGACCATTTACTCAGGCTATTAGTTCTATATTGTGTAAACTATCATACTCGAGAAAAGCAGCCAAATCATGTATATTCCGTAGACCAAGTCTTTATGTTCTGGTCGTCTTCATTTTCAAACAAACTCATTCATCGTGTTAATTTCATGATATTATAATACGAGAGGCATAGCATATAATCATGTTGCACTCCATCATTGATAAATCAGAAGCTGGAAAGTATAAGCAAATCTTCTTTCATGTTATCCAGTTCTAGTTCTTTATTGTGGCCTTTCACTTCCCCAAAGGGACCTGTTTTGACCTGTGTGTTATCCATACCCATTTCCTACATTTCTATAAGTCTTAGCCAATAACAACTATGAAGAGCAAAGTCCGTGGTAAAATACACATTATTTAAAATTACGTGCCCATATTTATATCCTGTCTTGAACACGTACAACCCAGACAGGAAGTCGATATCATCCTTTTGCCTCTTCTCGCCCAAGACGGCTGGAGAGCAAATTCCATGTCAAAAACTCATGCCATTTAAAGTCCTATACTCCTCTGTCCACTCAACTCAGCGTAATTCATCCTCACGCCTTTATGTATAGCAACATTCGCAGGGAAACATAAACATACACAACAAAATGGTATATCAACGTTTTCCGAATTTGGCATAGCATTTTAAATCTCTCTCAAACACTTCATAGTGAGACAAAGAAAGAGGTGAGTGCACTGGCAGTTTTTTGTCTTTCGTCTGTTTTCTTTCTATTTTTTTTTCTCAAGAATTAATCAGAGCCAGACCTCGTCAACCCTTGAATTCTCACGCACAGCAAAAGGGGCTGGAACGGGAGAGAACGGGATGGGAAATAGAGCTAAGCGAAAAAAAAAAAAAACACCAACCACACTCACAGGAAGGCTGTCTTTCCCTGGCACGTTTCCAGTTGCCATCGATCTCAACTGGGGAATCAGATCTATAATTAATTCTGGCACGTCCCCCTCGTCATTTTTTTTGTCTCTTAAAAAGCCGTTATTATTATTATTATTATTATTTTCATTTCAGTTCTTGAATTTTGCATCCAACTGCATATTTTTGTTTTTTAATTAACTAATGAAACGAGGAAAGAAAATGTGGAAATAGTTCTTTTACATTTCGCAGCGAGTTTTATTCCTCTTCACCTTCAAGACATTTTTTTTTTTTTAGCCCTTCTTCCTTGAAAGTCATTTCCATCATTTTTGCCCATTTGCTCGAAAATTATAACGAAGGGAAGCTCCTGACTATCTTTTGCCTGTAATATCCGCTTTCTTTTTTACGTTCTTTCCCTTAATCGTTACGATTATCCTTCACTTCCTGTCAGCAGCCATTTCCACCGTTATCATGTCCGGCAAATATTCTCTCACGTACAATGTCCCACTGGTCGGTGGCGGAAAATCAATAAAGTACAGTAAGTATGCTCTGGTGCTTTTCATTAGTTTTCCACCCCTCCCCCCCCCTCCCCTCTCCCTTCATTTCTTGAACTCCGGATTTGTGGATTCAACCTCAGTGATCCTTGCCTTGTTCTTTGGCGAGGGGAAACGACCGTACGAGATCTAATCCCCGTGAATATTCCTGTTTGTTATCAGAGAAGAGCAGGATGTATCAATATTTCAATTTTTATAAGAACTTCCATTAAAAAAAAAGGAAAATCGTTACTTTTCCCTCTTTTTTTCTTTTCACTCTTCACCATTAGTGTCATTCGTTTCGTCTGTGATAACCTTTTACAATTTTTTTTTGCCTTATTTGTTTTTAGCATTGCAGTGGAAAAAAGAGGAGTGTAATTCTAATCAAGGTTCCTTTTTTCTTCTTTTTTTTTATATTTTCGTCTGTCTTTCCTGCATTTGTTAACTCTCGATAGCCTGCCTTATTTTTGAAACAAAACGATACCATGCAACATTACTTCATATCAATGTTAAATTTGAACTGCATATGGTAAGTCAACTGTGAAGGAGCTACATAATTATTCTTCGTTATCAAGAGCCTGTAATCGTTTTCGCTCGTAAAAATGTGTTTGATATCTGACTAACTCATGGTTTATTACTTAGAAACGTATCTCGGTATGTATCGAGATATGGCTATACTGGAGTGTGCTTGACTACGATGGTCACTATTCGTCTCTCTCTCCAGACAACTCTACATGCGGTGTTATGTCTGAGTAAACCCTCATGAAAATAAAACACCAAGTCATTCCGATAAAAAATCGATAAAATAGATACGCCATTTATGGGTGGTAATCCTATTTCTTCATTCCTTATATCTCGAACTCCGTTATTATTACTTTAGTTCCAAATTAGATTGTATTCCGCAGATTGTTCTTTGTCTGTGGGGAAAATCAGTGCCGAACTCCTTTCCATATGGACGTACTGTATTTGTTGTCTGAGGGAAATCAATTTCTGGCTTCTGGTGCATGTGTAGCTTTGTTTGCTGTGACATATTTACGGATTCAATTTGCTCAGGAGCCTCTATACAAAGAGGACAAAATTTATATTGAGACGTTGTGCTCTTTTCAGTTTTGTCCTTTTTTCTGACAACATTAGCAAAAGAGATTGTAGATGGCTAGATAGCTAGATACATAGATAGACAAACATACAGCTAGACAGAGAGAAAGACAGACAGACTGACAGACAAACATGCAAGCAAGTAGGTAGGCAGGGAATCAGGCAGAGACAGACATACACAGGCAGATAGATAGGTAGATGGATAGATAGGTAGATAGACAGACATACAGACAGATAGACAGATAGACAGATAGATAGATAGATAGATAGATAGATAGATAGATAGA
>JBCEWB010184960.1:4164-25081 GCA_039654565.1 Peronia peronii
TTTTTTTTTTTTGGGAAGAGGGTAAAGAGTTCCCCCCCCCCCCCCCCCCCCCCCCCATTCATTCACGGCAAAACCCTAAACTGTCGAGGAGAGTCAGTTTTCAGCCTCGAAACACATAATTAGAACAGTCTATATTTACAACTAATTTAAACCATGGATAATAAACAAAAACAACATAAAATATGAATATTGTAGAACATTTAGTTCTCAAATTTTAAATAAAAAAAATAATTTATTATTTTTTTATTTTTGTATGCGTGTGTGTGTGTGTGTGTGTGACGAAATTCATGACAAGCATTCTTAACAGAAGATGACCCCCGCATTCATCCGGGGGAGGGAGGGAGGAGTTGAATACTCCTCCAGTGATAATTTTCTCGTGTGTCGAGAAGAATCTGCCAGACTCTGTGCACCTGTGTATATGTTCCAGCTGGTAGCTGGACATAAGAAGTAATAAAAGGAAACCGTCTGTCTCAGTTTATCAGGTGCCAGTACAACCTGAAATATACTTACTTCACTATAAAACTCTTATATATCATTAAATGGGTTGCTTGAAAATGAAATGTCATTTGTCGACAAAAACATATCCTCTTGGAGCGATCTTTAAATATTGAGATCGCTGAGAGTTTCTAAGATTGAACAGAACATCAGTTCCAGCTGCTTCGTCTTGAACAGACTGTTGACATTAATTTATAGCCTCAGTGATTTGAAGGATTGAAACATAATATGTGAATAGTGATCTTTACTTGCCTTTGCATACCAGAAGCCTTGTTCAGCCTCTGTTTTCTTCTTGGTGGGTTTCATCCCTCTGAGCTGCTTCCATTCACCAATGGAAGGATACTTGACACTTTAAATGGAATAAATATAGGCAATAAATTTACAAAGTAAAGTCAATGTGATGCAATACATTCTTAGCAGTGTACATGAACAAAAATTGTAAATATTTCTAACATTGTGAATCATTTGATACAGATACATACTTTGTGACTGTAGATTCCACTTGCACTTCATAATCTGAAGGTTCTTTCTGGATGGCCACTCCCCTTCTAGAAAGGCACTGAAGAAAAAAAAATATGAAGCAATGTATTCTAACCTACAAATATACAGATCTATCATATAAAAATCTATATAAATATATATGGAAAGAGAGAGAGAGAGTTATATAATAATGACGAGAGAGTTTTATATATATATATATATGACGTTAAATGTTCTTTTTTCTTGTTTTTTTAAGCGATAATTCCCGATTATCTCAGACAACAAAACAAAATACCCATATATATATTAGGTCCTATCATTCCACCCCCCGTGGGGGGCCCGGGGTTTATAAGTAAGTTTTCTGCTCCCACCTGCAGGTGGTGTAAGCCCGCCATCGGTGGGATGTCTCCCATGGAGTGTTATCCTCGACATTCCAGGGGAGACATCTCTTCTCTCACTCCTCGCTCCTGTCTTCTGTCCCGATTTCTTTCATCTCTTCTTCTTGACATGAAAACGTATCTTACCGTGTTTGACACTATATAGGAGTTATCGTGCTGATGTGTCGTTAAACCCCAACACAAACAAACCGATCATTCCTCTGTACACAATCATGACTGGAATTTCAAATTACTCTTCTTCATTTTTTTTTTAACTATGGCAGATATAAATAATTTTATCATTTTACAAGAACTGAGCGCAAAAATCAGTGACTACAGCATGTCGAGCAAGTAACTAAATTGCAGCTGCGATAACAGTCAGAAAAAAGGTCTCTGAAAGATCTCATGTAGAAACGAGAAGGTATTTATTACACTCTACACTCTCTTACAACATTACTTGCAATACCATCCTACTAACACTTTATAAAAATCATATTTCATATATTTTCTCTCGTAGTCTATGGTCCCTCAAACACTCCTCGAAATACTATAATAGAACGCCTGAAGGCACAGGTATCACAGGCTTGTGATCACTGACTGTTCTAACACTCACTGAACTTAACCAAATTTCAATCTTCTTCTGTGCGGTTGACAGATTTCCTCAGAAAGGAGCAAAATCAAAGTAAAATAAAGGTCAGCGCTGTGGGACTCACAGAAATGAAATCTAATTAAATGAGAATGTATGTCATACTGGACAATTGAATTAAACCGCCATAATTATATGCCGAGGAGGGCCGATTTTTAGCAGACGATCTAATATTATTTGATGGACAAGCTTTCATTGGCATGACAGCCAATCAGAAGAAGCAACAGTAAACCTTGTCTCCCCGTATTTTTCTAGATCTTTGCCGCTTCATCGTTGTGGGTTTGCAGTTGTGTCAGTTTTGTCCGATAGTTTTGGAAGGAAATAAAAGCCGCTCTCCCGAGATAGTTAGTCAGAGAGGCTATATAATACTGACAAAACATTTAAGATCTTCCTGATAGAGGATCAGTTTTGAAGGAATATTCAGAAGAGGGACAATTTGATGCAGCCATAAAGGGAGACAAAGAACGATACGGAATTAAACACCCGGTTTGTGAGTACTGAAAAATGGCAAACTATAGCTATCTTCATAAAGACCATTGTGAAAAAAAAAAAAGCACATGTGGCACTGGTTTTTAGCTCAAGTTGATAAACTCTTTGTTCCCTCAGATTTTCCAAGATTTTGTATCGCATTATTAGTTTGCAGGATACTCATTATGTAATAATAACAAAATACAGTATCTACATAGAGCTAGACCCCGTATAACACAGACTATAAGCACTTTGCACTCGATTGTTGGCTCCGTGGAAACAACAGAGACACTTACAGCTTTCTGGGAAACATATCAGACGGCTGCCGGGTAGATGGTCAAATATTTATCAGTTTGACAATAACATTCACTGTTTATGTTGAGATATCATTTTCATTAGGTTCAGTCTGACAAGCTAATTCGGCTTCAAAGAAAAATAAATACTTGTTTTTTTGTGCCCTCAGAAAACGTTGACTGCAAAACTTCTAATATCCGTCGTATGCTTTTGAATATTACAACATTCTAAAAGTAAAATAATCTCCATGTGAAATGTGTACTCAGTTTGTTCGTAATTTAGTATATTGTTAATAAGACGTCATTCATTTGTTAAGAGTTAAATGATTTATTCTTTTTGTTGCTCCTTGCATAAGAATCAGCAGAAATGGTCGAATTCTCAGTAACCATGGTAACGTATTGTGAGGAAAAAGAAAGTCGAGCAGTTAACAGCAGTGCATTTTAATGAATTATTTTTGAATGTGTTCTTAAATTGACGTGTCTTGTGATCAAGCTCCATCGCAAGTTTTATTATCTAATTAATTATTGGCCTTAGAATAACTTTTATGAATAGCTTTCGAGGCGGGAGCGGGGGAGGGGGGGGGGAAGACTTTTCAACACATTTTCCCTATTTTTTATCAAGAGGATGTGGTCGGTAAACTTCGTCTGACAGGAATTAATATTTCTTGTTTATGTTTCACGTTTCATTTTCATTTTCACCTTGACGCTTCTACGTAGGCCTCCATTTTTACTTCTCACAGCAATCATTCTCTGTGTCTTACCAAGCTTATGCTCTCAACATTGCTTTTGGAATCGCACTGCAAAGGCCATTCTGCTGACCATCTCTATGACCAATATCTTACCTGTAGTCATCCTTTAACAGATGACGAAATATAAAGACAAATTACACACTATAGAAGCCGCAGCTTTGTAGATCTAGAATTTAGTTCACGTCCATTCTTAACACACGCCATACAACATATCTGACACCACTGTGTGGTGCCCAAAGAGCCTTAATAAAGCAGATTGTCTCCATTCGCCCAATGTAGAATTTTACAGTTAGAGTTTCATAGAAATTCGTTTTTCATATTCCATTTTCGGCGATTTCACTGGAGAATGAAGAAATAGAATTAATTAATTAGATGTTGTAGCAGCAACTTTCACAGAGAATCTCCTTTATTAAAAATTGTCATTTGTTATTATTGAAGGGACATAAATTCCCAAAATGTGCATGTTAATTTTTTGTGAGGCCTAACACGGGAATGACGGACAGCCTCTTGACAGGCTGGTTGGTTGATTCATTAGCATATGTCGCTTTCTGCATCCTCAGATTATTTCCGTACTGGAAATGCCAGTCTACTGCATTTTTGTACGTTTTCTCCAGTAATTCTTTTCTTGTCGATATCATAACACTTTTCTGTTACTGACAGTATATACCTCTCATTTTTATTTCAGAAAACCCACCCTGGCGCTATGTGTGTCTCTGTCTGCAGAATCTATTTGCTGTTATGCTTTACCTATGTCATGCTCCTACTCAACCACCAGAACACTCTGTCTCAGAAACTGAGACCATCAAAATGGCGTGACACTCAAATTCAGATGGATCCTCTAAAATCTGTCTATCAATCAACTGAAGGTTCCGGACAGAAACGCACGCTCCGTGAGACTAAAATGTGGACCGGAAGCGTAGATTCCCGTAAGAATGAGGAAACATCTTGTCGGGATAAATGTGGTCAACTGTTTGATGTTCCCTGCTCTTGCGATATTCAATGTTTGGTGTACAAGAACTGCTGTGAGGATTTAAACTTGGAGTGTCCAGAAATGCTGGCAGAGGCTGAGTCACTGTACACTCCCGAACTACTGAACAGTCAGATCGAATGTATCCACAGTGGTATGCTGGCTATCTCCGCCTGTCCGAACGTGAGTTCTGTCGGCACTGCCAATCTGTCCAACACCTGGATAAACGAACATCGAGAAAGGATGAACCGATTACAGGCAGCTCTATTTGAGAACGAATCATTGACAAACACAGATGAGGACAGTCAATCTGGAACACAGTCTGAGAAACAGGGACAATCTATTCTACAACTCCTCAGTAACATTCCTGTTTCTGATATCAGTACTGGACTTCTCTATAAAACACCTGAGATATTCTTTTGTAACCTCGGACCAGAGTCTGTGCCAGCACGGTGGAGTGTTACAATTGGAAGTCGCCAGATTTTGGCAGGTATACAGGAAATTCAGGACATTACAATAGAAAATTACCAGACCAAACACATTCCACCTGCCCAGTTACCTGTTGACAGCGCCTATAGGCTTTGTATCCCCCAGGCAATCGACACCTGTAAACATCCACTTGACAAATGTGAAGCTTTTCGGTCTTATGTGGCTGTGTTTATAGAAGCTGAAATAGTTTATAATAACAAATACTGTGCATTCTGTAACGGACATATGGAGGAAAATGTATACAATTTTATGATATCTGAAGGGGAACGCAGTTCTTTTGCTTTATCAGTTCTTATGAGTATTTCCAATGATAAATTAGAATTTTCTGTGGTAGGTGATGAACACAAGACACAGATTGTTCCATGGAAGCAGGCAGTGTGTAACATTCCCCAAGAAATCCAAGTGAAAGAGAAGACAAAAATGTCTGCATGTCACATTGATAGCTGTAGCAACAGGTTTGCCTTGCATCCTGATGGTACATGTAAACGTCTTGATGTTGTCAGTCTGGCCTTGTCTGACCACGGTCATATCCCTTTCTCAGCGAGTGCCGTCACTCCTGGCAATCTAGAAATGGGCGAGGAAGAGGGCAGTCAGAAAATGATACTGAGTGATCCACTCAAGGCTCTGCCGGACCTGATTCGATGTACATTAGAAATAAACTTTGGATATGAGTTGAGTGAAACAGAATATCCTCTGAGGATTCGTCGTGATCCCAGACTGAATGCAACCCTGTTTGTGGTTGATGTCCAGATGTATTTGACACCAGATAAGACCATTTCGAAAGAACTAAAGAGAAGCCTCTCAGCCTTGTCGATGATAGCCAAAGCACTGTATTTGTACAAAAAGACCTGGTACTTGACGCCAAGAAGGAAGTCAATTAAAACTATGGACTCCAAGAATGTAAGTGTTTTAGAAGAAATTAAAACTTCGGATGGTGGACTGCAATACCCTGACAGTAATGATTTGCCTCTTCAAGCCCAAAATTGCACTGTACGTTTGGATAATTTTACAGTGTGTTTTTGTGATGTACAATTCTTGACTCGTAATGTATTAAAGGTTAGTGACCAACGATGTCCTTTGATCTGTTACGAACACGTTTTCTATGATAATGAAATGGAGTCGGTTCAAGCCTTTTCTAAAGCCAAGTGTTTCTCTCTCTTTAGACGTCTGGCTAGTTGTGGAATGTCTTGGACAAATAGAAACTCCTTATTGATGTGGTTTCTGATCGTGTCGATTATTATTAAGTAAAATGTTGATTTTCTTTTTTCATGCGGCAGTTTGAAAATTACTTTGTGGAAGGTATCCACTTTCACCATCTCAGCACTAGATCTAAAATTATATGTATTTTTTAAAAAAAAGAATTAATTTCCAGATTTTGTGAAAAAAAAATGATCATGTTGGGTAGCCTTGTATGTTAATTACCACAATGAAAAACGTGTCCTTAGGCACCGAGATCATTATTACTTCGGTGTTTTAAAGTAAAATGATAGAAACAGATGCACCAAAATGACTTGGAATATGAAGTATCACAGGAATATGAAGTATCGGTCAGAAAATAAAGAAAAAAAAAAAAAAAAGAAGGCACATACAGACAAAAATTGTTAGAAGTACTGGCAGTAAACTTTAAATTATCCTTTCCTTAACTCTGCTCAGAACATATTTTTAAAGGGAAAGATATCAGAGCAGAAATTTATAGAGTAACGGTGGAGGGTGAAATGAGATAATGGAAAATATGATATTTAAAGGAAAATAGATAAGGCAACAATAGCAGATAAGATTGAAAAAAGTACGTTAAAGTAAGATAAGACGGAACAAACTTGGTTTAAAATAAAATTTCAGCAATATAATATGAAAAGTTTCCACTAAAGGAAAAGATATATACATATTAATGAAAGGTACATGTGCTTGCAAAAACCTTATTAGTCTCCGTCTGATGTTAGGATTCGGACAGCTGGGAAACGTCTATAGAAAAATGCAATGGGTGGAGGACCAAAGTACTGACGGGAGGTCGCAGGGGATAAGCTAGAGAGATTGCAACAGTTAATCCTAAAAGTGTCAATAGAATGTACTTCAGTGTTAGATTGTGTTATGATTTTAAAATTTGTTTTCGGAAATGACAAATCTATGCCTTTGCGTGACACAATAAGAGTAGCACGTCAGTATATTGTATACTGTGTGGAAAAGAGTGCCATTGCAAAGTAGGAAAAGCCAGTCTTTGAGCAAGTTGTTCTGAATCTAGGGTTATAGGACAAAAGAAGTTACAGGAAGGAGAGATAACCAAAACAAGCCGTCAACCCATCATTGAGTTTTGCTCTGCAACAACTGTGACAGAGACCGTCACATAGGAATTTGACTGCTAAGCCAGTCCAGACGGTGCTCCCAACAGGACTGGAGTGACTAAACAGGAACGCAGCGATTTTCGAACAAGACAGAGAGAATCTGACTTGTATTGTCTGAAGTTCTAAGTTCATGTAATGACAATTAAAGAAACTTTACTGAAAGAAAAATTGGTGTTGTGTGTTCTACAGTGATTTGTCATTGACTTGTAGGGATGTGACAGGAAGGCGGGTCTGGCTGAGATATAAGAAATCTGATTAAAAAAAAAGGTTAGCCAAAAACAGAAAAAAACAAACAGACATACATTTAGACAGACAGGTAGACAAACGGACAGACACAGGCAGACAGACGGGGCAATAGGCAAACGGACAAATAGACTGACAGATGGACAGATAGACAGACAGACAATCAGACAAACAAATAGAATAACGGACATAGAGACAGACAAACAGGTGGGCAATCAAAGAGAGAGTGACACACACACTGACAGAATCTTAAATCAGTTGATCTAATGATATGAAGTATTTTGTTTTCAGTGACAATCCTAAAAACCCAGGTGATTTGCTGTCCGCTCACCTGTTTTCTGCCGGCTCTGATACCATGTAAAATAATGATCTGAATGTCAAAGGATTTCGGGGGGTAAAAAGGTTACAAATATCAAATTGGAATGAATTTGATCAATCAATCGAAGTTGAATTTGAACAACACTGATAACAAAAATTTAGCGATCCCTTAACATTTCTGGAGATAATGAGCTCCCACAGACAATCTGACACGAAACAAATATTATCATCACAAAAGGTTGAATTCAGCTGTAAGAGTGAAAAAACGTTTAATATTCTTCTCTGCCTTCTATTTTAATTAGATTTTTTTTCAACACTTGATGTCGTTGTATGTTTGACCGTGGCCCATGATTAGATTGCAGTTTTTCTTGGAGATTCCAATCTATATATTATACTTTGATTTGATGTGAATCTATATTTATCAAATGGATAAATGGATCAAGAAATAAACGCATATAAATGAATGAATAAGAAAATAAATCAATAGGTACGTAATTAACGTTGAAACACAAATAATACAAGCAAAAATATATTTCAATAACTAAATGAAGAAAGAAAAAAAAATAACTTAAAATGAAGAAAAAAGTAATAAAAAACCAGAAATAAATAAATAAACAGAGAAATAAATAGACAGATAAATAATAGCAATCGTTAAATAACAATAAATAATTAGACCATAAGTGAACAATGAGAATGATAATTTATAATAAACTGATAAATAATTGTACAAAGAAATGATTCAATGAATGAATGAATAAATGAATAAATAAATAACAAATCAATCAATTAATTAATCAATAATCAATCAATCAATCATTCAGTTGGAGATTGGGGGCAGGACATCTTTCTTTCTCTGAGCTCCCATCTGACCGGAGGCTCACTATCAATGTAGGAAAGAATGTTGGTATGAATGGAACATGAAAGCATTTCTTTAAATTATTATATATCAGTGTAATGGTAGTGGACAGGTCATAAAGACCTGTAACAGGGGTTAGGCGTCAATGCCACCATGAGTCTACGTTGTGTGTGTGTATGAGTGTGTGTGTGTGTGTTTTCTGTATATGTGTATTGCGAAGGCACACGCGCTTTTTAATGGATAAATTAAATGTAATCAAACATGATAACGCAGCCTCTGGCCTTAAGGATAACATTAAGGTAAGCGAGAGACTGCAATGTATTACCTATTTTAATTCAATGTCTGTACATAGAAATAGCAAGGTGAGAATATATGAAATAGTGTTAATAATAGAATGGAAAGCGCTTAGAGCTTGCAGTGTCAGGGAAAGAACGCTAAACAGATGTCACTTATAATGTACAGTCGGGCACGGAAAACTTGAATTTCTCGGGGATTGAAAAATGTGTTTGAAATTTCCATAATTCGAGATTTTCGTGAAGACCTCTTCTGTAACTATGAAATAGACGGACTGCTATGGAGACATAATCATGACAACACTAATGTGGTCGGATCTTAAACAGTATTCTATGAGTTAGCACCCCTGAGTTCATCTTCATGACATCACTTATTGTCTTTCGGATAGCGTGTTTTCCGCCGTATCACTGTGCGTGCATCCCGTCCTGTAGCTTATGGTTATTCCATGAAATACAGACAGCGTGGGTGACCTAATCCACCATCCTGCTCAGTTACCACATCACGCTCTTCCGGTGATTCAACTTCATTGAGGCCCTTAATTTAGGGCTACACTGTACACTGCCTACCCCTACCTCTTCTGCACGCCTTTCCCTTATCATCAGCAGCCTCGGGCGAGCAAGCCCAGACAGAAAAAATCGGCCCAATCAAACATTCTGCCGCTTTCAGATGATGATAAAATCTTTCAAGAAATTTGTGTTGCGAGTTCGAGAAATGCGTGTAATTATACAAAGAAAACATAGGCATTAAATAGAGCCGATAATGATGACGTTCGACATTTAAGTAATTTCGAGATTTCCGTGTTCGAGCAGAGCCACCCAAAAAAAGAAACACGATTATGGTCATGGAAGATTTCAATGCTAAGATAGGAAGTGATAACAGAGGCTACGTGGACATCATGAGGAAGCAAGGTATTGGCGAAATGAACGACAACGGAGAGCGATTTGCTGACTTATGCGCCATGACCAATGTGGTCATTGAAGGGAGCTTCTTCCAACACAAGAGAGCCCACAAAGCTACATGGGTGTCACCAGACATACAGACTGAAAACTAGATAGACCACATATGCGTCAGATAGAAGTTCAGGAGATCTCTCTAAGATGTCCGCGCCAAGAGAGGAGCGGGCGTGGGTTGGAACCATCATCTCGTAACACCCAGTCTAAAACTCAAATTGACGAGGAACTGGACGGGAGAAGAGAGCAAACGGCGGTGGTACAACACCACCCTGCTTAAAGACACGAGTAAACGAGAAGAATTCAGGATCACACTTTCCAACAAGTGCCAAGTATTACATGAGCTCTTGGAGGAAGATGAAGAGACCATAGATGAGAAGTGGCAGAAGGTTAGTTAGGCAGTGACGTCAACATGCCAAGAGGTATTGGGCACAAAGAGTGGATATCAACAGAGACATTACAGAGGATAGAGGAACGACCGATGAAGAAGGCAGCTGGGAACAACAGGCGCACACGAGCTGCAAAGGCAAAGGCCCAGACAGAGTACGCAGAGGCAAGTAGAAGCTTTAAGAGAAGAGCAAAGGCTGACAAGAGAAAAGACATGGAGATGAAGCGGAGGAAACACGCGAGACTTCTCCTCAACCATCATGAAACTTTCGGGGACGTTCAGCAAGCCAGAGAGACCCGTGAAGGACAAAGAGGGGAAGACCATCCCAGATGAAGAGGGACAGAGAAACAGATGCATAGAACATTCTGAAGAATTACTCAATAGACCAGTCCCTCAGAACCCACCAGATGTCCAACCTGCAGACAGCGAACTGCCTATTGACTGCGGGCAACCAACTAAACAGGAGATCAGCAAGGCCATAAAACAGCTGAATAACAACAGATCTGCAGGACCTGATAACATACCAAGAGGCACTGAAAGCAGATTTGGAGACACCGTGAAGATACTTTATTTCCTCTTCCGGAAAATATGGGCAGAGTCCCAGTGGAGTGGAAAGAGGGATACTTTATCAAGCTCCCGAAACGAGGTGACCTTGGTTCATGTTCAAACTACAGAAGGATCACACTATTGTCAATACCAAGTAAGGTATTCAACCGAGTGCTGTTAAACAGGATGAGGGAGGCAGTAGATCCTTTGCTCCGTGATCAGCAAGCCGGATTCCGCAAAGACAGATCTTGTACAGACCAGATCGCTACGCTACGCATCATTCTTGAAGAGTCACTGGAATGGAACTCACCCCTCTACGTCAATTTCATAGACAAAGAGAAGGCCTTTGGCAGCATGAACAGACAAACCCTCTGGAAATTTTTAGACACTAAGGAGTGCCGAGTAAAATCACCAACATTATCAAGAATTCCTACTAAGGAATGACATGTAGAGTGATACATAACAGACAGGTCATTGATGCCTTCCAAGTGCGGACAGGACTGAGACAGTACTGTCTCCTATCACCTTTCCTGTTCCTGCTAGCTATAGACTGGATAATGGAGACATCTACAGCTCGAAAGAGAAATGGCATCCAGTGGACGCTATGGCAACAGCTGGATGACCTCGACTTTGCTGATGACCTTGCCCTCCTTGCCCATACCAAACAACAGATGCAGGAGAAAACCAACACTGTGGCAGACAACTCTGCGAGCACAGGGCAAAATATCAATATCCATAGGGGAAAGAGCAGGATTCTCAAGGTAAACGCAGGAAACGAAACCCTATCATGTTGGAAGGTGAAGCACTGGAAGAGGTGGAAAATTTCACGTATCTCGGCAGCATCGTGGGCAGACAGGGTGGGACAGATGCAGATGTAAAAGTGCGAATCGTCAAGGCAAGGGCAGTCTTCCAACACATGAAAAACGTCTGGAATACCAGAGGCCTGACAATTAACATCAAAATCAGGATATTCAACATGATAATTAAGCCTATACTACTGTATGGTGCAGAGACTTAGAGAACTACCATCATAACTATCAAAAAAATCCAGACGTTCATCAACACATGCCTCAGGAAGATTCTGCGAATTTGCTGGCCTAAGGTCATCAGCAACCATAGCTGTGGAAAGGAACAAAACAACAGCCTGTACAAAAAGATATTCTGCAGAGACGCTGGAGATGGATCGGACACACGCTCTGGAAACCTACATCCAGTATCACAAGACAGGCCTTAACCTGGACTCCCCAAGGGAAAAGGAAAAGAGGCCGACCAAAAAACACCTGGCGCCGGGACTTCGAAGCAGACACCAAAAGGATGGGTTACACCTGGGGGCAACTGGAACGTCTGGCTCGGGACCGGGATGCCTGGAGAGCCCTTGTCGTTGGCATATGTTCCGGGGGGGGGGGGGATTCCAATGGCTTGTGAGTGAGTGTGAGTGATAATAACGACGTTCGACATTTAAGTAATTTCGAGATTTCCGTGTTCGAGTTTTCTGTGCTCGATTGTATTATCTCATCTCTTTCCTCAGGCCAACATAGATGTATATCGTCCCTCATCACTGGTAAAATTTGAAATTACATTTCTTCATTTCTAAAACTGTAGGTCATGCGAGTAAATATGGCCATTACCATAAAAGAAATAATAACTAAAAATTAGCGAAATTCAGTGACCATCGGACGCGGAGCATTGGAATGAATGAATTACATCTGAGAGAAGGTTCCTAAAAGGTTTCAGGTACACATCAGGAAGATATTTATTAAGTCTACACTCACTTGTAGCATTACTTAAAATATCGTCTTCCTCACATTTTATAAATGTCATCTAATTTATTATCTTTTATAGTTTATTATCCCTCTCAACACACCTTGAAACACCATAATAGGGAGGAGTGACCTTTAGTAGGAAGGCTACTATTTTGATCGACAAGCTTTCATCAGCAAAACACCCAATCAGAAGGAGTAAAAATAAATCATGACTGCCCACATTTCTGTAACTCTTCACCGCTTCAAAGCTGTAGGGATGCAGTTATGCCAATTTTGTACGACAGCTTTTGCCAGGTAACGGAAACCGTTGTCTCTGGGAACTTTCGTTCCAGAGGCTATAAAATGATGTGATTTTACCGGACGTTGACACAACTTTCCACATCTTCCTAGCAGCGAGTGTTCTAACTGAATTTTCTGAAGAGAAATAAATTCTGAGCAGCTATAAAGAAAGGCAAAGAACGACACTGACTTAAACATCTGACCTGTGAGTAGAAAAATGTCAGCCTTAATTATCCTGATGAAAACTGCGTTCTGGAATAAAGCACACTGGTCATTACATGAAGCTATAAACTCTCTGTTTCCTCAACTTTCCAAATTTCTATGTCGTACTTTTAGTTTGTGGATACTTGTTAGGTATTGTTATAATTATAATAAAATAGAGCATTTATATAACGCTAATTCCCCTAGAGTACTACAAGAGCCTTACATTTGACTTTTACATGGACAGAAGCTATGAAGACACTTACATTCGTTTTTAGCT
The DNA here is from genome assembly GCA_039654565.1 of Peronia peronii. Classification (NCBI taxonomy): domain Eukaryota; kingdom Metazoa; phylum Mollusca; class Gastropoda; order Systellommatophora; family Onchidiidae; genus Peronia; species Peronia peronii. The sequence goes on from JBCEWB010184960.1 coordinate 17,586, forward strand.
CGCTAGGAAGACTATAAGCCGGCTGCCCGTAAAATGCTCAAATCCTTATCAGTCTGACAACAACTATCACTGTTTATGATGAGAAATCATTTCCACTTAGGTCGTGTCTAACAGCCTTATAAACTGGACTCCAATCAAAAGTATGCCTTTCTTTTTACTTATGCAGGAGACCATTAATTGCAAGGTTTCTAATTACCGTAGTAGGCTTTTACAAAAATAACACTCTGAAAGTGTACACTTTCATTGAAAGGTGTAGTGAATGGGTTCTCAATTGATTACATTGTTAATTAGACGCCATTCATTTCTTGTCAGGCAAACAATTTATACCTTCTGTTGCTTCCTGCATAAGAACAAGTAGAATATCAGCGAATTCTTAATAAGAATGATACTAGATTTCAAGGAAAATCCAAGGATGGTAGGTGCATTTTTCAGTTGTTTGTTTTGATTGTTTGTTTTGATTTCCTTTGAGGACCGGCATTGTCATCTTAATTCAGATAAACAGAGGCTTCTTTTTGTCTGCCGCTTGATAACTTCATTTGTGGACAGATTTAACTCATATTTGCTGTGGGAAGTCTTTAAAATCTGAAGGCGTAATAATTGGAAGGGAATCTTACATAAGGTATAATCATTGTATTTTTTAGTCCATTTTCTTATTGTTGAAAAAAAATCCATTTATATTGCACCCCTATAGAACATTATGGGAAGAAAACAAAATTGTTTCACTTTGAAAACGTTCGCCAGACTGCTGCGTGCAGCGTAATTTGGTAAAGTTAGTTGTCTGCCCCTGATCCTATGATACTAACAGGAGAATAACCGGGCTATTTCGGGTTATCTTTGAAAACTGGTAGAGAACTCACGGCCATCATGGAAGATTGTCTAAATAAAGTTGAAACCGACTCTGTCCTGCGACTCAAAGTATATGGCAACCTGGATGTTGGTATTTAGGATAATTAAAGTGAGCGTTACTCAAAGAAAACTGTTTGTTGATTTGGAAAATACGCCATTCTACTGAGCGTAGAATTCGAATCAAACACTCTGTCGAGTTTACTATTTAATTATTATCGCTTTTTTAAAGAATAACGTCAAATGCAATAAGTTTTTATTTCTTTTGGATTTATGTAAGTAGAAACAAGGATCTTTATGCAAAACCTTGTGTGCCAAATATCAGTCAGTGGGTTTTGAGACCATAAGCCTTTTATGGGTTTTGTTGCAGATTTATTTAAGGCCGAGATAATCTCTGCAAAGGGGATTGAATGGCCCTTAAAAAATCTTGTCGTAGATGTATAGTCAGATAAAAAAAAGAGGAAAGGAAAAGCTGCATGAAATCCAATCAAACGTCTGAGCAGAGAGAGAGAGAAAGAGAGAGAGAGAGAAATATACGTTGATAATAAAATAGCATAGGAAAAAAAATGGAATATAGATGATTAAATGAAGCATTTCTAGATCTAGTTATTGCGTGCCCACAGCCTGTAAACTGTCCATATTCTCTCCAACCGATGCATATCTTGCATTATTACTCAAGCCTTCAGAGAAAAGGCACATTGCCAAGATTTCAACACACTTGGCCTAGACCTAGATCGTACTGTTGGCTGGCTAGACTGTATTAGGTGTACCTTGATCTAAGACCTGACATATCAGCCAACCTATAATACATCTGAGGCTAGGCGTAGAGATGGAAGAAGAATCTTAATCAAAGCTAGATCGGGATATATCCAACACACTGCATCATGTCCATAATACTCATCGATAGACGTCTAATTTAAAATCCAAAGGACATAATTAGAATAAAACAAAACCATCGCCTACCTTCAACTGAAATTTCTGGTTCAATTGAAAGAATTATAATGGTAAGCTAGACCAGCAGTCTGTAGTATATGTAGATATAATAGTCTCAATCATGTCATGATCCGTTATCGCAGACAGACCAGAGTTGTGTCTACGATGCTTTGCTGTGATATAAGATCCACGCATAATCCCTTAAAAATTTAAAAGCTTTGACTGATTGTGTAAAGTAAAAGACACGAATTTCCCAAAACTGCTTAATCTATTCTGAAATTGGAAAGGAAACAAGAAATGCCGATTTGTTATCTTTTCCAGACCAAGGAAAACAAAACAGGTTTCTAGAGAGCCGGCTTTTCGCCACGAGAATTCATAAATCACACCAGTAGGAATAGCGTGGAGGACCAAGACATAGCTTAAACGGAAATACGAATTCTCCTTACTGCTTATTCCATTCCGAATGAAATGAAAATAGGAAAGCCTCGATTTCGTCAGTTTTCAATTCCATTTTCGCTCAAAGGTAAACAAAAAAAAAAAAAATAAAAGGTTTCCGGAAGATTTGTCTTTTCACAAACCGGAATTCCGAAAACGGGTCATGGAAACAGACCTTACCTTGGAGGAGGGAGTCATACCTCTTCACTTAGGACGGCGTGACGTGGTGTTTGTGCATGGTATCTGATAGTGACAGATCTAGAGTTGTTCTAGATTCTAGGTGTACAGGACCGTGGCTTCCGTACTATGTGATTTTTTAAAAAATGTTATCATCAAGAATGGACGACTTCAGGAGAATAGGTTAAGAAATGGTTAGAAGCCAGTCTTTGTTGTTCGATCTCAGAGCCAAAGGTTATAAAATTAAAGGTCGAAGTTTGGGAAACTTTGATGCGACCACGTCTCCTTCCGCAGAGACTTTACTGGTTGCAGGTTAAGATCTCTGAGTTGACTGCACGTGTTGTACCAATTTCTGTGTAATTAAAAAAAAAAGCCTCATCCATGTTAATTATTATAACACAGCAGAATGTTCCTTAACATCATCCTCTCTTTCTTCAAAGTAAAAAAACAAAAAATGTTCAATGCACTATAGAGAGCGCCTCGTCTTTTTCTCGCTTATCTAATACAAGAAAAAATAACGACTTCCAACAAGTATCAACAATTCAAAAGACAACCTCTATGTAGATGATTGCGGTGAGAGAATGAGGACCTATGTAAAGAAGGCAAAAATGAAAATGAAAAAAGAAAAATGAAACATGGAAATGAAATTCTATGTTAAACCAATGTCCTGTGCGCGCCCCGTACCTATAAAACCGGTGAATCACTTACTTATCCTTTAGATAAACTAAGTTTAGCTATCGCCTAGTCGTGGAATCTTTACTTATTTGTCATTTTGTTATTGGCTGTTGACATATGCTACTGGTGAGAAGACAAATGCTTGTGTGTGTTGAAACACACGAAGATTACGACGGGGAACAAAATTCATCACGATTATATCTATAAAAAATCGTACACATGATTGTAAACGACAACATTAGTAAGCATTCCTACAATTGTTACTCTAACTCTAAATACAACCACCACTCAAGAGTTATTTACTTCTATTTTTACCAATACTGATAGTGTAGCTATGTACACACTGGTAGGTTGTTTTCTGGAAATGTATCTCTTTCTCTATCCTCACATTTGTTTCCTATAATTGGAAGTGCCAGTCTAGTGCATTCTTATACGTTTTCTGAAATATATTTGTCTTTAATAAACGAACGCATTTATATAGATTTTCTGCAGTTTATTTGCTCTTGTCAATAGCATAACACATTTCTGTCACTGACGGCATGTATTTTTTATTTTTGTTTTAGGAAACCCACCCTGGCACTATGTGTGTCTCTGTCTATAGAATCTATTTGCTGTTATGCTCTACCTATGTCGTGCTCCTACTCAACCACCAGAACACACTGTCTCGGAAACTGAGACCATCGAAATGGCGTGACTCGTCCTTTGTGCTATACCAACCGTTGTCTGTCTTTGAATCAAATGAAAAGGTTAGACGGCCGAGGGATTCCCCTCAGATTAGAACTGATCAATCTGGACAGATAGGTTTCCGAAAAAACATGGAAACATCTTGTCGGGATCAGTGTGGTCAACTGTTTGATGTTCCCTGCTCTTGCGATATTCAATGTTTGGTGTACAAGAACTGCTGTGAGGATTTAAACTTGGAGTGTCCAGAGATGTTGGTGGAGGCCGAGTCACTGTACACTCCAGAACTACTGAACAATCAGATCGAATGTATCCACAATGGTATGCTGGCTATCTCCGCCTGTCCGAACGTGAGTTCTGTGGGCACTGCCAATCTGTCCAACATCTGGATAAACGAACATCGAGAAAGGATGAACCGATTACAGGCAGCTCTATTTGAGAAGGAATCATTGACAAACACAGAGGAAGACAGCCAATCTGGAGCACAGTCTGAGAAACAGGGACAATCTATCCTACAACTGCTCAATGACATTCCTGTTTCTGACATCAGTACTGGACTGCTCTATAAAACGCCTGAGATTTTCTCTTGTAACGTTGGACCAGGGTCTATACCAGCTCCATGGAGTGTTGAAATTGAAAGTCGGCAGGTTTTGGTAGAGATACAGCGAATGCAGCACCTTACAGCAGAAAACTATGAAGCCAAATACATTCCACCTGACCAGTTACCTGTTGACAACGCCTACAGATTTTGTATCCCCCAGGCAATCAGTACCTGCAAACATCCACAGGACAAATGTGAAGCTTTTCTGTCTTATGTTTATGTATTTCCAGAAACCCAAGTGGTTTATAATAATAAATACTGTGCTTTCTGTAACGGACATGAAGAGGAAAACCTACGGAATGTCACAAAATCTGAAGGGCAGCGGACTAACTTTGCACTATCAGTTCTTATGAGAGTTTCCAATGATAAATTAGAACTTTCTATGGTCGGTGATGAACACAGGACACAGAATGTTCCATGGAAAGAAGCAGACTGTGACCTTTCCCGGGAAATACAAGTGACAGAGAAGACAAAAATGTCTGCATGCCACATTGATAGCTGTAGCAACAGGTTTGTCTTGCATCCTGACGGTACCTGCAAATATCGTGATGTTGTTAGTCTGGTCTTGTCTGACCACGGTCATATCCCTTTCTCAACCGACGGTGTCGCTTCTCGCAATCTAGAAATGGGCCAGGAGGAGGGCAGTCAGAAAATGATAGTGGACGGTCCATTCAGGGCTCTGCCGGACTTGATTCGATGTGCATTAGAAACGAACTTTGGATATGAGTTAGGTGAAACAGAATATCCTCTGAGGATTCGTCGTGATTCCAGACTAAACGCAACCATGTTTGTTGCTGATGTCCAGCTGTATTTGATACCAGATGAGACCATCTTGGAAGAAATAAAGAGAAGCCTCTCAGCTATATCAACGATAGCCAAAGCCCTATTTTTGTACAACAAGACCTGGTACTTAACGCCAAGAACAAAGGCAATGAAAACTATGAATTCTAATAATGCAAGTATTTTAGAGGAAATCAAGACTTCCGTTGGTAAACTGCAATATTCCAACAGTAATAGTTTTTCTTTTCAATCCCAAAATTGCACGATTTTGAGTAATTTTACAATATGTGTTTGTGATTCACATTCCTTCTTGTTCACTTTAGGAAAGTCCAATGACCAACGATGTCCTTTAATTTGTTACGAGGACGTTCTCTGTGAAAGTGAAGTGGAAGCGGTCCGGGCATTTTCTAAAGCCAAGTGTTTCTCTCCCTTTCGACGTCTGGCCAGTAGTGGAATCTCTTGGACAAAGGAGAACTTCTTATGGATGTGGTTCCTGATCGTATCGATTATTATCAAGTAAATTGTGCAGTTTTCTTTTTATCATGCAGTGATGTCAGCGATATTTTGTGGAAGGCATCCACTTTCGCTGTCTCAGCACTTCTTCTTCTTCTTAAACCTGTTGAATCTTTGAGGAACGTAGGGCGGCGACAGCACTCATCAAGCGCACGCGATTCTAGCAGGTCCTCCCTAGCTCGACCCACGTCATTCCGGCGGCCTTCATTTCAGCGTCGATACTCCTGCTTCAAGTCTGTTTTGGTTGGCCAACTTTCCGCTTTCCTTGTGGAGTCCAGTCTGGGGCCTGCCTGGTGACTAGATCTAAACTTTTTCTTTTAAAGAACTATTACATCTCTAGAGAACTTTTTTTTTTTTAAGAAGTAGTAAATCTCTAGACATTTCTGAAGAAAAGAAGATCTTGTCGGTTATACTCCTGCGTACTATACCACACTGAAAACGTGCTCTTGGGCACCAAAATCATTATTAATTTGATGTTTGTGGTAGAATTATAGAGCACAGATTCAACAAAACGAATTGGAATGTGAGGCATCACAGGACAAATTTGGAGATTTATGGTCAGAGAATAAAGAAAAAAAATGGCACACACAAATAGAAAATGTTAGAAGTTTTGGCAGTAAACTTTAAATATTCTTTTCCTTAACTCTGTAAAGAATATACTTTTAAAGAGAAAAAATGATCAACCGTGCATTTATAGAGAAAGAGTGAACGGCGAAAAAAAAATAAGATAAATGAAATCATGTGATATTTTTAAGATACGATAGAGTAAAAATGTAGGATAAGATAACATAATATGGTAAGTTAAGATACAAAAAAAATTATCTGTGTTCACTCAAGTTTGATGAAAGCGTTCCAAAAACCGAAAAGACATAGATAAAAAAGAAGTACACGGTGCTTCAAATTTCTTTCTTAGTCTACATTTGAAGTTGGGATTCGGACAGCTGAGAAGCCTTTTCAGAAATATTGCAATGGGTGGAGAAATATAGTATTGGAGGGAAATCTCAGGGGATAAACAGGGAGACTGCAACAGTTAATCCTAAAAGTGTGAACAGAAAGTAGTTCTGTGTTAGTGAGTGTGTAATGGTGTTAAAAACATTTTTTCGGAAATGACAAATTTATGCCTTTGAGTGACACAATAAGGGTAGCATAAGAATAATAAATTATATGCTGTATGGAGAGAGTGCCATTACAAAGTAGGATAAGCCGGTCTTTGACCAAGTTGTTCTCTTGACACTTCTGGAGTCAAAGGACAAAAGAAGTTACAGGAAGGAGAGACAACCAAAACCAGATCAACAACCCCATGGTAAGTTTTGTTTTGCAACAATTGTGACAGAAACTGCCACACAGGGATTGGACTTGTAGGCCATTCTAGTCGGTGCTCCAAATATGACTGGAGTGACTGAACTGAACGTAGCCATTGTCTCAAGCGACAGAAAGAGCCGATCTGTACTGTCTGAAGTTCCAATATATGCTTGAAATTACAAGTAATAAAACGTTACTGAAAGAAAAACTGGTGTTGTTTGTTTTACCACGAGTTGTCAGTGACTTGTTACGGATGTGATAAGAAGGGTGGTCTGACTGAGAGATGAAAGGCTGATTTTAAGTAAGATTCTGAGTAAGTTCTTCTGTTCTTTCTCTTTCCATTGTGGTCACTGCAGAAAAGGGTAGCAGATCTGTGGAAAATATTTCACTACTGAGCGCTTGTTTTTGAAGGAAAAGATCGTGCATTAATAAACCAGTACGAATATTAAGAGACGAAGTAGTTAAAGCAGACTAAAGATGATAGATAGATAGATAGATAGATAGATATACAGATAGATAGATAGATAGATAGATAGATAGATAGATAGATAGATAG
>JBCEWB010185071.1:0-25071 GCA_039654565.1 Peronia peronii
TCTGTCTGAGTAATGTTTTCAGGCTTTTCCCGTTTGTCAGTCATGTCTACAAACTTACAAATGTGTTTGAGTTGTATAATGTGATTATGTATGTGAGCATGTCTTGAATCGTGTCTGTATACCATGTTATGAATTTGTATGTATGTTGTTGCCTATATTTGTTTTGAGGCATATTTCGTGTGTGGCTGTTCAGCATTTTGGTTCTGCTGTAAAGCGCTTCGAGCGCTCAAGGGGTGAGGCGCTATATAAATGCCCTTTATTATTATTATTATTATACATATCTAATTTTTGTTAAGGATTACAATGTTGTGACTCAGTTTGATGATACACCAATCACATTGCTGGAAATAGTGAAAACAATATTTAATTTTTCACAGTCGTTTCCATTTTAGACCATTCTTTTCTTTCTCAATAACCTCTGGATTAAAGTGTTTTTACCTAGCTAAATAAATAAATCTTCAAAATGCATACATATGACTGTGACACCCAGCAGTCATAAAAACAGCCTTCTTCATTTCATGAGACAGATGTGAATGTTATGTCAAATAATGATAATTACAAGCAATAAGGAAGGACCCGATGCCTTTGACAGAGTCAAAGTATTTTACAGTCACACATCTAAGATATGCGTCAATACAAACAGGAGCAACAGCAGACGTATTAACTCACAACATGGCATACAAACATGATCAGAGATATTGTTTTTTCATATATAATAATATAACACATAATTTGGCTTGAGGACATGACCAACAATCATCTCGAGGAAATAGCCAGAATTGTTACTCAGGAACTGCTTGTCGAACAAGTATGTTTTCAGTTGACATGTGTTTGATTCTTAGCTTGCAAGAATAGATCGAACAGTGTCTCATTGTGTGTATATGTGTCTGTCTGTCTTGTGCACGGTACAGGTGATCAACTGTGTGACTGGTAACCAGGAGTGTGTCAAGGACATTGCAGCCTCAGAGGTGCTGGGCTATCTACTCTTCTCCCTACAGAGTGTCCCTGCCTGTAAGTTCTCTCTCTTCATATTCAATCTTCTAGGCATTACAAATCTCTCTGTAATTTAACCTGTGAGATGTTCTACCTCTTTATACTTAATTCTAGGCATCCCAAGGAGTCAAACTGCCATAGTTCACTAATTTTACTTTCATTATGAAAACTTTCCAAATAATAGATAAATCAGGAACAGAATAAACGTGCCATATTATGTTGCTGTCTATATTTAGTCCTAAATTGTTCCCCTTCTTCGAATCCAGACCCAACCTTTCAGATGCTCTACCTCTCCATGTTCAACCTTTCAGATGTCTTACTTACCTCTTCATGCTCAGTAATTTATATTTCAGATGTTTTACCTCTTTTTATGTAACTTTACAGATATTCCACCTCTTTATATTCAATCTTTCAGATGTTTTATCTCTTTATGCACAACCTTCCAGATGTTTTGCTTAAAGTGTCATATGTGATGATGTAATCAAGAGACAAGGAGAGTCGACCTTTTGACACAGTCTCAGACATTAATTCTGCAGATAAGATGTTCTGAAAGTTCCCAAATGTCATAGGTACCAGCTGTGAGAAAGCTTTGCTCATAGTACATTTTATATATACATATCTATCTGTACTTTCCATCTGACTGACTGAGTAAACATCTTGCCTTTTTTTTTTCTTTTTGCAGGTCGTATTTTGACCTTGGAGAGTTTATTTGCATTGATGTCCAATACCAAGATTGTCAAAGAAGCCATGGTCAAAGGTAAGACAATCCTTCAAAAGGCTGAGGCCTTAGCCAAAATTGTTATGACATTTTGAATGTTCAAGGCTTTTATTGACATAAATATGCTTGAGTGTTGACATCCACAAAGTTTTCAACAAATATGACATCTAAAATATTCATGTTAAGTATTGGCTCAGACATATTTTGATGTTGGCAAAAACTTTGTTTTCTGTAAATTTTCAAGATATTTATTAATCCAGATATGTTTGGATGTTAGCAAAGGTTGGGTTTTCAGCAAATGTGACAGTTAGAATTTTTTGGGTTTTGATTTACCTACAAATGCTGGGACATTGGCAAGTCCTTGATTTTTAACAACTGTGAGATTAAAAAATTTCAAGGTGTTTGTTTGCCCAGACATTCTAAGATGTTGGCTAATCCTGTTTTTTAACAAGTTTGACATTTTCCCCTCAGGCTGTTTGATTTACTTGTTGGATTTGTTCTGTAACGCCACCAATCCAACTGTGCGGGAGAAAACTGCTGAGCTGTTTGCCAAGATGCTCTCGGACAAGTTGGTGGGACCCAAGGTGCGCATTGTTCTGAACAAGTTCCTGCCTCCCATCTTCATGGACGCCATGCGCGACTCGGCCGAGGCTTCTGTGCACATGTTTGAAGGTATAAGCTCTGTGATAGAGACTGTGCTTTGGTTCTCTCTTCTGATGTGTTCTCATACCTTGAAATGTTGTTAAATTTGGTTGGTAATCGCAGTGCATGCAAAAAAAAAACAACAATGAATGCTTTCCTCTTTTTGCCTTTTTTTTTGTCGACTACTTCTCTCTCATTTTGTTATCATTGTTCATTGAAATGTTTCACATGACACATTGTATTTAAATCTTTAAATCTTAGGCACTCCTGAGAGACTAGTCACCATGTCAGAAATTTTCCTTTTCCAATGCATATCAGAAAATGCATATCAAGGTCTTTGCCTTGTGTTTTGGGACCAATTTAGGTCTATTAGAGATATTCTGGTTTTGTATGACTGTTTTTGAAACTCTGAGATGACCTCAGAGATTTATTTTAAGAAAAACATCATAGAAGCTCTAGTATTTAGAGGGTTTCTCTGGAGAGCTTCACAAATGTCAAATTTTGTATTTAATCTCTGTGTGGACTTTGATCATTTCATGTGCCTTATATTTGTTATTTTGTTATCTGTGCATCAGGAACTCATGAAAATCCCGAGCTGATTTGGAATGATGAGGCCAGAGAGAAAGTCTGTGGCACTGTGAAGAAACTCAGAGAAAAGTGAGTCTGTTGTCACTGTGCTGTTCTGTCCATTTGTGCCATTTTCTCAGCATACAGATTGCATCCCTTGTCCATGAATTATTCCATAAATTCAGCATTTACTCGTACCGCTCCTCTAAAATTGTTTGTTTAAGAACGTTAAATAACAGTGGCCCAAAAAAATCAAGAATTTTACACTGCAAATATCAGGGAGCCAGTTTGGTGAAAGAGTTGCTCATTTTTCATTATACATGTTTCTTAAAAAGAAGCGTACAATATTATAACAATATATGTATCTCAGATTGCTATTGGGCCTAAATTTCAGTGGTGCAAAATGAATGAATGCTATTCCACAAATATTGACATCCCAGCATTTTGTGCATACTGACACCACCTGGGTTCATGTTAAGATTGTCCATTATATGAGGCTAGAAATGTCAACTTCCAAAATATTTGACAAAGGCAAATGGAAGATTTTACTTTTAAAAGATTTTCAAGAGTGAATAAGATGAAAAAAAAACAAAGAAAAAGCCTGCACCCAGTAGCATAATGACTACTGCACATAAGAAGTGATCAGATAATGTTGATAATGTTGCTGTTTACTTGTTCCATGCTTGGAAAGACTAACATTCTTGACTGCGATGGTCTCCTCAGACATTACAAAGCCCAGCGGGAGGATGCCAACGTCAAGTGGAACATGAAGGAAGACTTCGAGGTCGTTTACACAGATGTGCAGGGTGAGGTGGTGGTGGGAGGTGTGTTCCTGCGCCTTTTCATTTCCAATCCAGCCTGGGTTCTTCGCCGACCAAAAGAGTTTTTGACGGAACTTTTGGAGCATTGGTGTCAGACCACCGGCTCATCTAATCCTAATGTGAGTGCTTGATTGATTGGTGGATTGCTTGATTTTTTGACAGTGATAATAACAATAATGAAGTCATAGACTGCCAGAATCTGCAGTTGTGTTCTAGGATTATTTGCTTATCAAAATGAATTGTAAGATGAGTGAACAGCAAGCAAACAAGCAGAAAATCATAGATATACCTGTAAACATTCAATAGACATATCAAACAAAACAGAAGTTTTACGAAAGGCAATCAAAACAAGGCTGTTTAAATCTTCTTTTAAAGTGGGAAAGTGAGGAATCAAAGGACTGGTCAGTTAATTGATTCACTGATGGATGGATTGATGCACTCTTTGAGACTGAACTGATCATCAGATTTATTGATAGAATGGCAATAGAATCTGAGTCAGCGATGGATTTGCAAATGTGCAGCTTTGTCTCCACTTAAGTTATTTATATACATACATACTGGTTGGGAACAGACTGTACAACAAGACCTTTCCCCAGTTTGAGACCGAGGCAAGGAGAGAAAGAAGAAACACCTGAGGCATTATTTCTATAGAACACAATGAAGGATACCAGCAACAATGTGTATTCAATATAATGCTGATTGTTGTCCAGAATGGGACCACCTGCTTACTGATCAGCTAGTGCTAGGTCTTTCTTTTGTAACTTTCCAGTGCAGTGACTTTGTTAAAGTTGCTCAAGTACTCTTTGCTTACAGTTTCTCAACATGGGTCAACTCACCTTTAAGTCTGATCTCTCATCCCACCGGATCTTTACAAGCTACTGTTTGTTGACGTCTTTGATGCTTGGACTAGAACGCTGTGACAAACCACAACTTTTTTTTGGTGATAATGGGGCAGAGTGAGAGGCATTGGCTGACCATGTCTGCACCAACCAGAGATGTTTCATAGAAAAGTACAGTTATGTGGGCTCATAGATCACTTTGCAGGCTGTATATCTGAGAGTGGACACTGTGTTCTGACTTATGCTCTCTGTGCTCTTTCTATCCAGGGTGAGATGCTGGAGACGTTGACCACAGCCGTGGTCTGTCTGTTCCAGGCCCATTCCAGTTTGCTGGACCAGGTGCCCTCCCTTGGCTACATCCCCCGCGTCTTCACCGCCATGGGCTCCAAGAACACAGCCATTCCCAAGTCAGCCATCCAGGTGGCTCATCAGTTGTCCTATAGTGAGGTAAGATCGCATTTCATCCATTCATTTATTCATTCTGTCTTGTTGCAATCAAAGGACAAGCAAGGATTTTCCCAAGTTTCCATCAAGTGGAAGTTTAGTTCGCCAATCAATCTGTACTATCATGAGAAAGGAACACATTCTAAGTCTGTCTGTCAGGTAGCTCATCAGTTTAGTATTGAGGTAAGGTCTGATCTCTTCCACTCAGAATTCATTGTGCTACATCATGAGATGCAGATTGGCATAGTCATCCTGGTTAGGTATTAATCCATCAGTCACTCTGAAGTGTCATGAGATTAAGACAAACAAAGTCATGCCCAAGCCTGCAATTCAGGTCACTGATCATATGAGCTATAATGAGATAAGATCTTATTCCATCAGGTAATTTGCTTACCATAAGATGCAGATGAAAACACCCCTTTTGCAAATCTGCCATCCAAATAAGATCTCACTTCACCATTCATTCTGCCATACCATGAGATAGAGATTCCAAAGTTAGGAATCCAAGAGGCTCATTAATTGCCCCATAGTGAGGTAAGATTTTACTTCGTCAAACATTCTATCGTATGATGAGAAAAGGACAAAGACAGCCGTTCCCAAATCTACCATACAGGTGTCTCAGGAGTTGTCTTTATAAGCTCTTATTTCATTGAATATTCTGCCGTGTCTTGAGATGAGAGTTAACAAAGTCATTCTCAGATCAGCCATCCAGTTGCTCATCACTTAGCCCAGGATGAGGAAAGATTTTATTTCACCAAGCATTGTTTGCCTTGTTTTGAAATGCAATGAAACCAATCCGTTCCCAGGTCAGCCATCCAGGTAAGATGGTGTTTCACTAAGCATTCTGACATGTCATAAGAGAAGGATACAAGTAAGCTAATCCCACATCTACCATCAGATAAGAGCTTTGTTAAGTATTCCACAATGTTGTGAGAACACAGCTATTCTCAAGTGCACTTTCCAGATAGTTCATTAGTTGCCCTATAATCAGGTCAGATCTTATTTACTAAACAGTTTACTTAGAGAGAATATTAGTTCATTTGTGCTGTATGATTCCATCGGAGGTTTTTTGTTTTTTCTGACAGTTGTGTATCCGTAGCATGGCTTCCGTGGAATGCATCCCACCTTTCAAAACAGCTATGAAGATCCGACGAGACATGATTGGCTTGGCGGCCGAGGCCTTGTCCAAAATCTTTGAGAAAGGAGAGGACGAGCTGGTGCAGCAGGTACATTGTCTGTGACAATGCCATGAACCTGATGATAATAATCGTAAAGGATAGTTCTATATGTATAGTATCACCACTACCTCATGGACATGATAATATAGTAATAATGTTGAGAGTAATAACAATAATGCCCCAGTGAAAAACCAAAAAGATTTGAAAATTTGGCCAGTAGCATCGTCCTAATCAGTTTTTATCATATCCAGTTTGGTATATTGTTTGTTTCTGTTGGTGTATTTGGTTCATTGCCAATAGACAGTTACTTATAAATTGTAAGACATTTTTATAGAGTAATAATAGCATAACAGTGATCATGATGAACAACATTTCTATAGATATATTGTCAGTGACAGGCCAAAAACATATCCATGAGAATAATAGTAAGACAAATAAACATTCCTACAGTTGTGTTCTCAGTTACAGTCCCATCAATGTCATACTGATAATAATAAAAGATGTAGCCTCTCACACCTTTGAAGCTCAAAAATCACATTGCAGAATCCAACTGTTTTATAGTCATACATAGACATAGAAAATGTGTTAATGCAAACAGGAACTCCAGCAGACATATGTCATTATAATGTGGCAAACAAACATGATGTGTGGTAATCTAATACAGCCATGTCCATATAGTTGAGCTTTAGATATGACTGACAACCATTACAGAGGAATAGCCAGGATAACCACTTGGGCAGGGGCTTGTGAAACATAATGTGTCATGTTCCTTTGACTATGGCTGTGTTTTAGATGTCTTACATTTCATCTCCCCATCCTCCACACATAGTAAAAAACATCCCAAAATCTCTTTTTTTTTCGTGATGCTGATCACATGGATGCAGAGATAGTGACTACATCTTCATCAACAACTTCAAATGAGAGTTTTAAGCAATATTAGGCTTTAATCTTTAAAAAGATAAATAAATAAAAAGATCATAAAAAATATTAATATTTGTGAAGCTAATACTATAAGAAACAATTCATATAATCATTAAAAAAATGATTGTACTTTTAGGAGAAAGAAAAAACACAGAAAAAAAAAAGGGAAAAGAACTGAATACAGAAAAAATAATAATAAAATAAACTAAAACACTACATTGCCACTGTTCCTGTCCCATAATGAAACACAAAACTTGTCAGTGTTCATGCCAGGGACAAGCAGTTCCTCTGTATGTATGCTCTGTGTCCATGTGTTATGTGTATATCACCATCTCTCCCCAGGCCCTGAATGCAGAGCTGATTCCCTACCTACTCAAGTTGCTGGAGGGAGGACTGGAGGCCATGGAGAACCCGGCAGCTACCAAAGCTCAGATTGTGAAAGCCCTCAAAGCCATGCAGAGAAGTCTAACACATGGGGAGAAGGTTAGTGGCTTCTCTCACCTACTGTACGTAAACTCCAGGGTGCTAAATTTTCACTGAACCCTTCAACAACCAGAGCATTTCTTAGAACAAAATGAGAGTACGTCCTAAGTCCTGAGTCCATCAAAACTCAGACTGTCAGAGCCATGCAGAAGAGTTTAACACATAGGGAGAAGATCAGTGGTTTCTCTCACTTACCACATCTAAACTCCAGGGATGTCAAAATTCGTGTTGAACCCTCAAAAAGCGAGAGCAGTTCTGAAAACAAAATCTTCACACAGTTATATCAGTTCTTAGATCAAAATGAGAGTTCTGTCCTAAGGCCTGAGCCCACCAAAGCTATTTTTAATCATTCTGGGTGGAATATAGCCATAATTGTGTTGATGTGCCGTTAAATCCTAATACAAACAAACAGACCACAAAAGCTCTGACTGTCAAAGCCCACAAAGCCATGGAGAGAAGTCTTAACACATGGACAAAATGTCAGTGATTTCTGCCAATGTCCACAGAGAAACTTCAGAGCCTTTCTTTTCCACACTGTGAACAGTGATAGTCATATTTATTTGTAGCTATGTTGGCTTCATTTCAGGTATGTTGTTTAATTAGCAGTTTGATTTTTTTTTAATTTTTGAAAGATTTCTTTATAGCATGTTTTATTGTATTTACAAAACTTGACCTGTGAAGTCATGATCGTTGGTCTCTCTTTTTTTGTTTGTTTTGTTTTTTTTGGCTGTTTTTTTTTTTTGTTGTTGCTTTTTTATTTTAGCATTTTCATTATATTTACATATTTATTCTTTGAAGAGTCTGTGAAATTTTAATTCTCTTAGAAATGAAAATGTGTTCGTTTACAATCTGTTGTATTTGCCCTGTGACAGGTGACAGAAATCCTGGACAAGTCACAGGTGTGGAAGGAATACAAGGACCAGAGACATGATTTGTTCATCTCAGACACCAACATTGCTGGTTACTTGACAGGTAAGAGTGCTCAGTATAGCTCCTCTTATAGGCCAGAGCCTTAAGTGTGAATGAGTTTAACCCATTCAGTACCAGGCCTGATTTCATTTTGAAAACTAGAAATATCAGCCTAAGGGAAATAAGGATGAAACCTCTGATGAGAAAAAAATTAAGATAAAATACATTTTTTACATTTTTTTTTTTTGCGTGAAATCAAGTGCAGTTTGTTGAGAAATCAATGCTAAATGTGATAAATGTACATGTTTTGGGATACAACAGTGACCGAACAATAGAATTCAGACTGCACCCATGTCAGCTCCATTGCACAGACCTAAATCTAGATCTTTACTAGGTTGACATCTAGATCTAGATCTAATTTCCTTGATGTCATCACTGTGACTGTCTTCTCTATATTATGCTCAAATTCTTGATCTGCGTCTGATTGATTGTCAACTCCATATTTCATATAGAAAGACCGTGTTTCCTCATCATAATGTGATGGTCCTGCACCATCCATTCATCAGACTATTCAAAAGTTAAATGCAATCTTCAAATGATAGTAGTTTTCAAAATTCAGCAGTGACTTCCCTTGAGTATTCTAAAACATGTTCCCGCGAGATCTCCCATTTAGGGCCGAATATCCAGTTTTAAAGAAAATGAAATTAATGACTGTGCTAGCAGGCGTCGCAGTACTAAGTCAGTAGTGGGCACTATCAGGCATTGTGGCATTGAATGGGTTAACTGCAGAAGTATTAAAGGACAGGTTTCTCAAAATATCATACCTTACCTAATTCAGCTTATAGTAAAATATCATTTCCAGGGGTCTTCGGATGGACGATCGTATATGAAACCGAGTAATCCCTGCGCTCTTCTGGACGGAGACTCTGGACCCTGCTGACATGGAAATCCATGGGGGACAAGATTGCAGTATCTTCATTCGGTCGATATGGGAACACTGGCGAAGCCGAGTAGTCCGACATGTTCCTCCTCGATCCTAGATGCGGATCTGTAAAATACATCGTGTTATCGCTCGAGAGATGGGGACACAGACGAAACAAAGTAGTCTTTCGTTGTCCTCTGCCGACCGAGATACGCGAGGTGGTAGATAGAATTCTATACCCCAATTCGACCTAGGGATTCCCCAGTATGTACATAATGTAAATATATTAATCATTGTCCAAATAAATATTGTTAATTCAATGTCGTGAAATAAGCATACCAGGGAAACAGGAAATAAAGGCCGAAGGACTCGTCCCTGTGTAGACAGAGTAGGAAAAAGTAGAGCAGGAGATAGGGACGATTAGGATCTGTATATACCAAACAAACATAGTAAGGGACCTACGAGTGATCAAAACAACGCACCCTCAGACCCTCGTGGGAGGACCTTTTAACACGGCCCACGAAAAATAGGATAGGAATAGCAGCAGGAATAAAAGTGTGGACCAACAAAAGTCAAAACAATATGGCAGAAAGAAATAGTAATAGGGGCCATATTGAAATAGAGTAGAAAACAAATAAAAAGCAATAAACACACATCTTCAATAAAAATATATATATATATAGATAGCTATATATAGAATAGGGAGTAGCTGGATAGGCAATCTGCTGGCGATTTTGTATTTTTTTATTATTATTTTTTTTTTTTTCCCCAAAAGTGAAGACAGGATTTTTTAAGACATTTTTTTTTGTTTTTTTTTTCAAAAATGAAAATAGGATTTCTTTTTTTTTTCTTTCTTTCTTTCTTTAAAGGGGAAACAGGATTTTTATTTTTTATTCTTTTTTTTTTTTTTTTTTCCAAAATGAAGACAGGATTCTTTAAGATAAGGTTGTTTTTTTTTTAACAAAGAACCGTCAAGATAACCTCCACCAGGAGGTTGAAAGACGTGTGTAAAACGTAACGTAAAATATAATTTTATCTTATCACTTTCTGTTGTGACTAAAACTTGAAAAGTATATCACCTTCCGCGATTATATCATGTTTGACTTTTATACCTGTAATAAATCTTTATCATTAGAACATTAAAAAGTAAATGACACTTGTTTGTGAAAGGTGGGACTGGAACACTTAGATTTAAACACTACTTTATGGTTTATAGTAGGACATTTGGTGAAACTGGATATGGTTGTAAGCAGCTTATCTGAGTGAATCACCTTAAACTTTCCATTTGAAATAGCCTATGTTCTAAATAACACATAAATTCATGACATGATAGCCATCTTGTATATGTCTTTTAAGCCAAACCTGTTATTTACTTTAGCGTAAGTGAATATCACCAGTGGAAACAATAGTTAGAATCTTAACAACCTGTTCTGTTAGAGTTAAGTTCGGATTTTGCCATACAAGGGCATAACCCTGACTGTGTAGCATCATATCACTAGGCCTATTGCTAAAGAATAATACATATTTTTTTTTTAATGAATTTTTAAAAAAGAGCACTTTGGTTATTATCATTTTCCTGCTCATTTAAATAATAAATAAGGAGAATAATTGAATTACCAGAATGGTAAAGAGACAAAAGCCTTGGCTTAGTAAATTCATGCTCATTCATATGATACACAAGATTAAGTTCCGTGTTTCCTACCACCTATAAGAGAGAAGCATTGCTATAATAGATTGATGCCCATTTAAGAGAATACATGTAAATCCATGGGAATAAAAGTGTCCATTTTTCAAAATACTTATAGAGAGAGAAACATTGACACAGATTAACACTCATTTCCAGCAATAAACAAGAAATGTGCAGGTGTTTATTTCCAGAAGCGTGAAGAGACAAAGGCATTAACCTTCATGAAGTCATGCTCATTCTTACATGTTCTAGATATTATGTAAGGAAGAGACCCATTGATGTTTACAGATTCATTAAAAGAATAAAAGTGTTTCTATTTCACCAACTTAAAAAGATAAAAGCATTGATGTTAGCGGATTCATGCTCGTATTAAATAATGAGTGAAGAGAATTAGATTTCCATCTTTACAAATACACAGACGGGATAGACACATTTGTAGGCTCAAGCCCATTTCAAACGATAAACTGTAAGAATCAAAGTTTCCATGTTTTCGAAGAGAAAATTAATTCTAATAGTAGATCATGCTCATTTTAAACAATGAATAAAGAGAATAGAGATTTCCATATTCCCAAATACACACAGATATATAGATGCCTTGATGCAATAGATTCAAACTCATTTCAAAAATGGACAAGGAGAAGTTTTCGTTTATCCAAAAGTATTGATATTTACAAGTTCAAGCCCATTTCAAACAATATTCAGATAGGAATAACAGTTTCCATGTTTCTTATATCTATAGGCATAGAAATGTTGGTGTTGAAATACTCACACTCATTCTCTGTATTTCCTGCAGGTCCAACAGGTCCTAGCGTGGCCGGCTACCTGACCGCAGGCACCATGAGGTCAGCCATGCCAGACGCCCCACCCCCCATCGACCACGACCACCATGAGGAAGGACACTAGTCATCGCATTAACCCACTAGGTTTCTCTTATAGCCATTTTACTAAAGAACCACTCAGTAACAGCCGAGAACAAATCAGCATATCTGGACATCCCTGTGCACAGGAATCAGAGTTTGGTCCAAGTTTTACTTTATTCAAATTGCTTTTTTTCTCTAAGAGTGTTACAAATTGTGTAAGTAAATATTTTGGTCATCTGCTAGCCAAATTCATTACACTAGAAGTTTTGTGTGCTATCTGTCATATTACTGCCATTCACTGTTACACTAGCAGAACTGAGGATGACCCAAGACTTGTCTGGGAAATAAATATGAAATTATACAAAGCAAGACCGCTGTACTGAGATATACATATATGAATTCAAATACCTTTGTCCATCTGGGAATGAACAGAGACTAGATTCATACGATGTGAAGCACACATATTGACCAGTAGATGGACACCATATGTATAAGATAAGCACCATGAAGGGAGTATTTGATCAGGGAGAAATGTACAAATATCCCATTAACAATGATTAGGTCTCTAGTCACTTATGGACTACCTTAGATGATCGGTCCTACACTCTTGTTGTTGAATGAAATGATCAGCCATGAAGGATCTGCCAGGGATCTATAAATAGCTATAGTCAAGGGCAGAATAATTGACCACTCTGAGGCTCTCAATGACTGTAAGGGAAATGCATATTGACATGGGCTACTGAAATATCCAAACATCAGCTAGTCAGATACAAACACAGCTTAGTCCCGAACACATTATCAGCCAGTACGATACCGATACTGACCAATCTCAGCCCAGACATAGTCTCGGAAGTGAAATGACTTAAGGTAGTTAGGAACAGATCAGCCCCAAGAAATCAGAAATCTATCGTGGTGGATGGGGTAGAGTGACTGTTACTGCAGGTTTATGAAATAAAGCTACTGTCTTTCGCATATTATGTTAAGTGTTTAACTTGTGATATTGGAGAGGCTTCTGACTTCTGACTGGGTGAGTGATGACTGCACGGATATCCAATAGATCATACATTTTTTTCATCTTTCATTCATTCCATTTGAAAGACATAAAAAAGAATTAATTATATTGCTTTGGATGGGTGCACAGCAAGAGTTTTAGCGTAGAGAATTATGTTGATGCTTTTCACTTATAGCTTACAAGTAGACATCATATATTTTTAAGAGCACCCCTAGACTTAAAGAAGACGGTAGGGAGGTAAATTTCTTGTGCCATTTATAAATCTGCATTTACATAAGTGAGCATAGTTACATAGCATTGCCAGTGAATTGTCCTCATTTATTTTCCTCACGGCTAAACTTAGCACATGTCTATATGAATGAATGAATGATCAGTTTTTTCGCACTGTCCAAACATAATTATGGTATTGCATCATGTTTATTTTTTTGCCCACCTTCTGCATTGGTATATTCGTTGTTTATGGTTTACGTGAATGCGTCCTGCTCGTACCAATGATAGATCAGTCACAGAATTGACTGTTGGATATCATTGTAAGACAATTGTGTGCTGAGATTGTAGCCTCTTGGGCTGTGTGTACAAGAGTGAAAGCTCTCTTAAGTATAGATTTGGGTAGAATTACCATATGCAGAGATATTACTTGTGCACTGTGGGAAATAACTGTCTGTTTCGCAAGGATGTAATGCCAAGATGTATAAAACGTTTTTTTTACCCATGTCCACAAACAGCCAATTTGGAACACCAGCCAACTGTGGCAAAGGACAGTTAGGATCCTGTCGCCTGAACAAATTCATTGAAATAATTGAATTTATCATGTGATGTGGACGTATTGTTTGCAATGACTGTTTCAGTGAATTAAGAAATTGTGTTGACTGTCATCATTCTATTGTTTAAAGTCATGTTTGATAACTTAATGTTATAAAAGTGAACAAAATCACTGGTTTATCGTTGACTTGCAGTATCTGCACGGTGGGAGATTTATGATTCTGGGACTTCAGCAAATTCATTCAGACAATTGAATTCGCCATATGATACGGTTGTATTAGTTGAAAATGTCATGTGAATGAGTGCAAGTATTATATGTTTAATGTCATTCTATCCTGGAGAAGTCATTGTTGGTAACTTCATGCATTACAAATGTTAACCAATGGCTGGTCTGTGTGTAAGTTGCAATATCTGCAGTGTGGGACATTTGTGATCCGGGGCCTGAAGCAAATTCATTTAGCAATTGAATTCATCATCTTTTGAAATGTTGTATGCATATGGATGATTGCAAGAGTCCTATAACATTTATTATGCATTCACTTTTGCAGAAGTCATGATTGATAACTTTGTATGTTACAAGTGTTAACAAATTGCTGGTTTGTCTGTAACTCGCATTTCAGGATCTTTTTTTGTCATTTTGTAGTTATTGCATCAGGCAGAAATCAGATTATCCTTTTGTTGTTGTCAAATTGTTGGATATTAAGGGCCTAATCTTTCCAATAGTAGTTACCTTCAGTGATTTATTACTGTAGTTATTTTGTTACAGTTGTTATTGTTACTGTTTCTGATGTTGACAATGGAAATGGCTATCTCTCTGTTAGGGTCACTAGATAGCGAGAGTGGACCATTTTGAGAGAATGGAAGCTGAAACTTCCCTATTAGTCTGAGATTCTGACCCATGTCAAGGCTACTGTGAATCCTGATCAAACACCAGGTTTTGCAGGCAGCCCGTATACTTACCTGTCAGTTTATGTGACTAGCTCTGTAAATTTGCCCCATTTGACAAAAAATGATATTTTCCATAAGTTTTCACTTTAAAGTGGAATAAGACATTTTCAGGAGGATGACAGTACGTCACCAACACCCACTCCTGGGATGAGACCCTGTCATTCTGAGGGTGGTCATAGCTAAATGTGGATGAAAATGTACATAACATTACAGTGGTAACACTTGTGATCGCAATGGGACTGTGCTCTAAGGATGTATAGGAGTTCTTGAGAAAGCCACGTGTAGACCAGAGTTTTTCCTATCTTGATGATGGTAGAGTCAAGGAAAAAGGCCGTAGCTTCAGGTCTGACTAGGAGTGAGAGGGCTAATGTCTGGAGCCCCCCAGTAAGTCCTCTGTGTCATAAAATTGTTATACGGGGCTGGAGTATGACTGTATATCACAACTGACTGTATGCAAACTTTACGCAAGTTTTTGAGCAGAATCTGTCTGACCGTTCCCTTGTCCTCAGCCCTTTAGATTTGAAAGAGAAGACGATGTTTCACAAATGTGTTTGCCTGTTCTAATAATTGTCTGAATATGAAATACAAAAGTTACAACTGTTGTCCTCAGTTTAAAAAAATTGAATGCAGAAACATGTAATTTGTTATTGTGAATGACAGCAATGTTATGTATAATAATAACCAAACACATACTTTGCCTTTTTGTTCATTTGTTTGACATCATTATATATTATCATTTGTGTGTGTGTGTGTTTGTTTCTCTTGTGTTATTGCCATCTTTCCTCATTCTGTCTTGTCTGTGCTGTTATCAGTGCTGTGGGTACATCTGAGTGCTCGTCTCTAGCGGACCATTTCCTCACCTACATTATCAAAGCATATGGCAAAACAAACATTTTCAGTCTTATACTAATTGTATTCTATGTTTGACCATTTCTAATTGATGTCCATTTCTGGAATGACCTCTCTTGTTTTGTGTACCTTGCTCAAGGAGGGCCAGTTGTGACCTGCCCATCAACATCACTAACAGTGACATACAGTTTTTCTCTGTCATCACCTGCATACAAGTTTCATGTTCTCTGACTGCTCATGAAAGTTCAGACCATTCACCTGTATCTAAGGGACATCTATCTGCCTATTTGCTGAATACATGTTTAAAAGATAATAATAATAACAATAATAGTCCCTATCACAAAACAAGACGTATTGTACTGGTCCCATTGAACCCACCCATTCCCTTCCTTCTAAAGACCCATGTTTACTTCTTTCTCTCTTACATCAGAACTTCCTCTCTGTTGTTGCATTGAAAACTGTAAAAACTGTATTTTGTTAATAAATGATTTCATTTCATTTTATGCATGTTTTTGTTGGTGCGTTGAAGTACATGTTTATTTTGTTGACTTGTGTATTCATATCATTATTTGTCCAGGCCTAGAGAATCATTACTTTATGCTATGGTGCCACTTCAATCCAACTACCTGGAAATACTTTAGTTTGGATACTGAATGAAACTTCCCATCCTGACAGCATTGCCTGATCATCAGAGTGACAGGAGTCAGATTGAGACAGCATGGGAGGATATCAGGAATCTGGAGCAAACAGAAATCAAGCAGTTTTCCTTAGCAGGTCCCCCTGGGTAGGTCAGTGAACTCGCATGGCTCTCTGCCAGCAAAAATTGAATTAGACTGAATGTGATTTACCTTCTCAAGGTGAACAAGGTCTTGAAGAGAATACATCTGTGGTGGATGCTTGAGACCAAGACAGTTCAAAGAAGAGTTTGAAAATGGAGTCTATCACAGAGTTTACATAGGGATGTTTTGATATGTACGAATTCAGAGACAATGCCAAATATTAGCCCATTGACAACCCTTTTCACCATGTTGAATTAAGACCTATGCATAACCTTCATATCAATTTAGATTTATGAACTAGTGGCTGCTGGTTAGGATATACATGTAATATACTTGAAATACAACCTTCTGTGTAGGCTATGCCAGCATTAATTCAAACCTCGGGCTGCTGCTATAGCCATCTATTGACATACACAGTAACTTTAAATATCATTGCAAGCCGCAGCCTATGCCCATTGATTCAGATTCATAATTAGTCCAACAGATAACAAAAACCTTCAGTTTTCAGTTAAATAAACATAGTGTATCATATACAGAGGGATATCTGTTGTGCACTTAAAAACTAAAGTCTTAATTTTGATATAAATTTGTAGAATGTAGAGACGTACACCATGCTACTTTTAAGCTGTTCTAAAGTTGTGTATTGAAACTTCCCATATACACTTAAGTCAGAAAGAACAAAATCTTGATACAGAGATGAATTTTTGTATTTCCTAAAGGAAAAATATAAAAAAAATAGTGTCTCCAAGAGCTTTTTAAAATTATTGCTTTACTCAATTTTTAGTCAAAAAAAAAAAAGGTTTTTTAAAAAAAATGTGCATCTCAGCTCCCAAAGCTGGTTCTACTGCCAGTTGTTCTGATATAATCAGTGCAATTTCAAGAAATTTAGTACGTGTACATCTATGCAGTCAGCAATAAGTGTAATGGAAGTGGCTTCATAGGGAATTGAATGCATCGGAACCACAGTGCTTACCTAGTGCTTGCAGATCCATAGGCATGTCTTATTTTCATAATATCATGTTGTGGCTTGAGTTAGGGTTAGGATTTAGGGTTAGAACTGAGATTGAGTAATCCATAGGCAGTATGATGTCTGTCTGACCTTGAATAAACGACAGACTCTATAATATCTATCTGTCCACATCCTAAGTCTAAATGCCACGTATTTGAGTATTTGGTGATGTCTACTGTCATTTTTTATTGTGTTTATTTTTTATTCAAGTTGCAGTGTTAGATCTAGCCTTGCTATGTTTGATTTTGTTCTATAGTTTTTGCACCGTAAATTTTTGCAGTTCTGTTCTATGCAAAGTTTTAATAGAATAAACAGGCATAATCAGTGCTCGCTTTATTGTTATAGTTTGGAAAAAAAAAAAAGACTTGGCATTATTTTTTCTTTCTGTGCTTGCAATTTTCATCTTTTTTCCTTAATGTTACTATGTCCAAACTGGTAATGTACATTTTATGTTGAATTCTTAAGGTCTTTGGAATTTGCCCAGTCAAACATATAAAAAGCTGCCATAAAAAACATTTCAATGAAGCAACTTCAGGGTTTAGTACTTCGGTGGAAGGCGAGATTTTTTTGTAGCACTTTTGAATCACATAGTCTGTCCACTTTTAACACATGGGAGAAAACTGAACTTTTGTTTTTAAAGACGTTCATGCTTTTTGTTTGTGGAAGGTTCGGATTCAAACCATTGTTTTGGACAACAATGGCTGTTCTTTCTGATTTTTTCGAATGAGATAGTTAAGGCTCATGGACTATAAAATGAATGAAAAATTTCAAAGTGGACATTTATTGTTCTTTCCCCTTAGTTTTCGGTTATTTTCATAATAGATTATTTATCAGTACTGTCATGTTATATGCGCCCGTGCATATATGATGTGCCTCTGTACATTTTCATATCTTTACAGTCCCAATTTAATTATTTATGTTTATTTGTAGTTACCATTATAGGACAAGAGATGAGGCATGACATTGTTACTTTGAATTTTATGGTAAATTTATATTTAGAAGAAATGCTTGTCCCCCATAAATAGCGACATCTCTGTTACAATTGTGAACTAACTATTGTCCCTTTTCATGTTTCTTTTTTTTGAGAGATCAAGTCATTCAAGTTTTTTGTTTGTTTGCATGTTTGTTTGTTTGTTTGTCCATTTCAGTAACTTTGTTTGTGCTCAGTCTTGTCCGTGATGTTTATGTGAATTCTTTTATGTTATTGTATGTGATCTGTCTTTACAATTCCTAATTGTTGAAAAAGAAAACGATGCTGTTGTGGATGATGTTGGTAATGAAAAGATAAAACGTTATGACTGATAATGAACAAAGCTTTTTTTTGTTAATTATTCTATTTCTAAGAGCTTGTGGAAGTTAGGAGGGATATTTTGTCATGTTTAACTGTTTCACATTCAGGCATAATGAACTTCGAGTCTTTGATATTTAAAGTGAGGAATATTTGTGTGATGACCAAGAAGATGATGATGTTTGTTTATGTTTAAATTTTACGGATGATTATGGTTACATTACACCTCTATGATAATGATGGAAAGCTGTCAAGTTAGTACAGCAGAAAAAATTATATTCTGGATGAAGGAATCAATTATAAAGATATTAGTTTCCATTTTGGTTTAACGACACATCAGCACAGTTATGGCTACACCACGGCCCAGACATGGTAGACATTTATTTACGGTTTATAAAGGTATAATAAAATGTATAAATTTAGTAATGCTTTCTTTAGAGGTATGTATAGTAATGGCATCAAGGAATTGGTGGAATGAGGTGATGACAGGGTGAGATTTATCGATACAAGAACACAGAATGACATGTGCATGGATGTAGTCTTTTATTTTGTATGTACCCTAGCAGGCCTATGCTAGTCGATTGTGTAGTGACATTGTTTCTGCAAAGTTGCTGTCGTCCTTTAAGTTCTACTGCCCTCACATAAATTCAGCAAAATTTACAAAGGAGAGACACATTGACACAGTACATTTAACCCTGTTGCAATCAAAATAAATATCCATTGGTTCATTCTTTGGGCTTGGCTATGTGAAAACAGTGATTTCTGTTATCGGATAAAAATAGATATATTAACTCTCATTTTGTATTCTCTATTTCTGTAGACAAAAGTTCTAGTACTTATATGGACAATAGTTTGTAGCATTTTAGCAGACAAAGTATGCAATGGCTCTATGCACAAGGTTGTAGGGGGTGTTTAGAGATAAGTTGCAATATTATCATGCATATGGTCAAAAGTTGAAATAATTATGTTAGAGACAAAAGTTGCAGTCATGATATGAACAAAAGTTGCAAGCAGTTTTTGCAAATAAAAATAGCCGTAATCATTTTTTTGGATGGACTAGAGTTTAGAGTAGTTTTTTTTTTTTTTGGATAAAAATTGCAGTTGTTATATGGATAAAAATTGTAGTAGTTAGATGGACAAAATTTGCAGTAGGAATATGGACACAGGTTGCTGTAGTTGTTACAGTGACTATTTGGTGAAAAGTTGAAATAATAATGTAGACAAAAGTTGTAGTAGTGATAGGAATGTACTTTGCAGTGGTTTTGCATACAGTAGTTGCAGCTGCTGTGTGAACCATAGTTGCTCTAGCTGAAGCTAAAGCTAAAATGAGTTCTCAGAATTGTAAGGAATGCAGTTTGGATTCCAGGGGGTTAAAGTAAAGCAGTGTGACATCTGTAACAGATGCTGAGATGACAGGAAAGTTGTTTACCAGGCAGTGGCAAGTGACGGGGATGGACGATGTACATCTCAAGTGGGTCACTTCATCACAAGCATGTACACCCTTTGTACATCACACTGGTAGTCGCCAAAACGCGAACTCTCTATAAGTTCATCTGGTTTAGTGACAGTAAAAAACACAACATTTTCTGGGAAGATCGATATGACACACCCTCGTATACATATATTTTTTGTCTCAAATGTGAATTCTTACATTTCATGAAAAAGAAAAAGATAATTATTATATGTATTATTAGGCACGTAATATCATGAGTGCATTTTTTTTTTAAATTTCGTGTGAAATGTTGCATACATGTATTTGTTTGAAGAAAAAAAATTATTATATGTGTTGTTATCCTTCTTGATATGTCACTGTATATTTTGTCCTTGTGTGAATTGTTTCATTATAAAGAAAAACAAATTATTATAATTATGTATTATTATGATTTTGATTGTGAATATATGTATTATGTATAAACGGTTCATTCATTCATTTGTGAATAAAATTGTTTCCACATGTCCTTTTCAGCTGCAGTTGTGTAAAGTTCCCTCTGTGTCTTTGTAGTCCACTGAGTTCTCTGTTCTGTTGGTTCCTGTGTGTCAAGAAAGTTCTGTCCTATATTCTGTAATGTTCTCTTGCTGTGTTATTGTGCCATAGACATGTCCCCCCACAGGGGCCCGGGATTTATAAGTAGATTCTTTGCTCCCACCTGCAGGTGGTGAAAGCCTGCCATCGGTGGGATGTCTCCCATTGAATGCCATTCTCAACGTTCCAGGGGTGACATCTCTTCCCTCACCTTGCTCCTGTCTTCTGTCCCGCTCTCTTTCCTGTCTTCTTCTAAATACTTGATCAATCTTTTTGACGTGTAAACGTATCTTACCAATTTTACCTTTTTGACGTATAAACGTATCTTACCAATTTTACTTTTTTGATGTGTAAACGTATCTTACCAATTTTACCTTTTTTGACGTGTAAACGTATCTTACCAATTTTACCTTTTTGACATGTAAACGTATCTTACCAATTTTGGCATAATATGGCTATGATGGTGCTGATGTGCCGTTAAACTCCAACACAAACAAACCATATATATGTGTGTATAGTTACTGCTAAGGAAAGAGCAATAACTCAGTCAGGGAGAGACAGAAGCAGGTCATAGGGTTTAGGTCATAGTAGGACTGAAGGTCACAAGCTTTGGTTACATGATAGCTGGAACTTACAATCTTTGGTCAAATGAGGACCGGATCTGGAAGACCTTGATCATGCTCTTTCAGTAAAACTGAAGTGAGCAAGCTTTGGTCATGTGGGGATTCGAGCTTTGCAGTTTTTGGTCATTCTAGGACTGAAGCTCGCAAGCTTTGATCATGTTATAATACTAGAACTGAAATTGGCAGCCTTTGATATGATGAAAGAACTGATACTCACAAACTGTGGTCACACTTGAACTGATACTTGCAGGTGTTTATGATCTAGCACTGAAATTCGCAAGGTTTGGTCATGTTAATACGAAAACTGGAGTTTGCAGACCTTTTTTTTTTTGCTAGCACTGAAGTTGGCAAATTTTAATGGTGTGTTGTTATGGAGCACTAAAACTGGCGATCTTTGATCAAGCGAGCGCTGAATTAGAAGTTAAAGCTTCAGACTGTACAGCATTTGAACAGATATATATAGAGAGAGAGAAAGAGAGAGAGGCCAGAAAGTTTATTATCTTTCATCTGACGATGGTATCAAATCAAATGTCTCATTATCAGTGCACATTTCAGTTGTCATTCCATATATCTAGAATAGTTTTAAGAAACACTGTGTAGCTTTAGGAACACTGTATAAAATCTATTTTATGTATAGCAAATCTAAATCGGCACAACAGTTCTCATTTCACTGGTCTTCCTGCCAAATTTTCATCTGATATACTCAAAGAGCTGAGGGCCTCCTAAGTGCAAAGGAGATAGCACAGAAAACAAAACGAGTAAAATGTGACCAGTACAGCAACACTGCCCTTCACCTGCAGATATTGTGCTTGACTGGATCCCGCTCACCCATCAAAGATCTATAGATTCAGTCACGAAAAGCTCCTCAGGAAGGGGAGAGGACAACCAAACTAAATAAGCTTACATGTACTTGCTGCCAGGACATATGCTTCCACCTACAGGTGGTGAAAGCCCGCCATCGGTGGGATGTCTCCCATGGAATGCCATCCTTGACATTTCAGAGGTGACATCTCTTCTCTCCCTCCTTGCTCTTGTCTGCTGTCCCGCTCTCTTTCCTCTCTGTTTCTTGACATGTAAACGCATCTTACCGTGTTTGGCACAATATGGCTGTGATCGTGCGGATGTGCCGTTAAACCCTAACACAAACAAACAAACAAACACCAATGCAGAATAGTTTCAACCGTTTGATAGATCAAAAGAGTCATTGACCACGTGTGGTAAAGACTTCAGAACACTGAACATCCACACGATATTGTTATTGATATTGAACCATCTGGCCCAATCACCCATTTTGACCGTCCACCAAATTACTTCCCTTTGTCAAGTACAAGAGCTATAACACAAGCATTGGAAAGAAGTGGAAAAAACACTTTTTCTCTTGTATATATATTTGAAGCGTAAGTGACAGAAAATTCTGAAATATGCACAATATGATGATTTTTTTTCTCATTGTGATATTTTTTCTGATTTTTTTTGTATCACGTGCTTCAAATATAAAGAGAAAACGTGACTTGATTTTCCGTCTTTGCAATGCTTGTCTTATACCTCTTATATTTGACAAAAGGGAAGCAACCTAGCTAGCTTCCCCCGCGGGGACCCGGGGTTTTTAAGTAGGCTCTCTGCTCCCACCTGCAGACGGTGTAAGCCCGCTATCGGTGGGGTGTCTCCCATGGAGTGCTATCCTAGACATTCTATGGGAGACATCTCTTCTTTCCTTGCTCCTGTCTTCTGTCCCATTCCCTTTCCTCTCTTCTTCTTGACGTGTTTGACACAATATAGCCGTAATTGTGCTGATGTGTCGTTAAACCCCAACACAACAACAACACAACAACCCAGCTAGCTGAAAAAATGTCTCATTGTACAGATTGTATAACATAATACACTAGAATACCTCTTAGCTTCTATTACTTCCTGTTCAGACGCAGAAAATTACTGTTATCAGATAACTGATTGCGGGTTCGACGATGAAGAAACCTACTTGACCGTTATTGTCAGCTTAACGGTCCCTTATCTGTGATGCACAATACCTTATAGTCATTATATTTTGGAGCACGCTGTAACATGTAAAACTGATACTGTTTATCGCGCCTACTTGTGATGATAACTGAAGCCACCCTGTCAGCCAGTGTCAATAATTCCGGCTAGGAGCAAATCCTGTGAAATGTAGGATAATGTTTGCAGTTACAATAACGGCTTAGTTCAGCAACGGGGCTGAACAAATCTTGTCCTGGGCTGGTACCTCATGTTAAAATAACCGAAACCATTGGAGATTTATTTTTCAAAATGGCAGGCCTATTATTTGGTGGTCTTATGGTTTTGAATTTCTTTCTTTCTTTCTTTCTTGCTTTCTTTCTTGCTTTATTGATTGATTGATTGATTGATTGATTGATTCTTGCATTCATACATTCGTTCATTCAGTCATTTATTCATTCACTCGAACATTCTGTTGTTGTTGTTGTTGTTGTTGTTGTTGTTGTTGTTGTTGTTGTTGTTGTTGTTGTTGTTGTTGTTGTTGTTGTTGTAAAACTGCTCGAAATGGAAAAACACAACCAAAAGATATCGATTGGATGGGGTCTTGTGCCAAGTTCTCATCTGAGTTACTGCTCTAGCGATCATCTTATAACAATGTTTGCCCAATGTGCAGGGTTTGGATAAAGGCACACGGTCTGATGTACGTAACACACCAAAACGGAACATTTTGTCATTGGTTTTGTTCTGGTTATCTCTCGACAATGTCTTCGGTGAATGTCCAATTACACAACACTTATTCGCCCACCGGCACGAGCTAACACGGCAAACGACACACCTGTGTTTTTGCCCACCCACAGTGCCAAAGTCCTCGTCTTTTACCAGATTTGGCGTCTGATTATATTTATCTTTGTTCACTATATTGTATCGAGATAACCTCCACCAGGAGGTTGAAAGACGTATATAGAACGTAACTATACTGTACTAAAAACGAAGACACTTGGATAGACACGAACGTCCACTGGAGGACCACAACTTTCAGGATAGTCATTGTTCTTTAATGTAAGTTGTTTTTACTGTTTTACTGTGTCATGGCGACACTTGTTGAGCGTGAGAGATATCTCTTATCTAGCTGCTCCTGCTGCCTTGTGTGCCTTGAACTTTCTTTGACATTGTCAGTCTTTCTCCCTCTCTCTCTCTCTCTCTCTCTCTCTCTTTCTCTCTCTCTCCTTCTCTCTCTTTGTCACTCTCTCTTTCTTTCCTCTGCTCAATTTCTTTCTCTCATTCTTCTTTCTTTCTATCTTTCCTCTTTCTTTCTCTTTCTTTTTCTTTCTCTCGCTCTCTTGTGTTCCTTTCCTCTCTGTCCTTTTTATCCCTACCCTGGTGTGCTAAGATACTCGTGTTTCCGAGAATTACTTTGATACAGATCAGTTATGGAAATGGAACATGCAGAATGAAAGCTACACTGTCTCTCGCCTGCACATACATGTACTGCAATAAACCATCTTCATCAGGTATTAAGAGTTTCGACATGAAAAGCACATCAGAAATAGGAAAGAGCTGCCACTCTAAGTAATGAAAATGAAACATGCAGAGCTTAGATCAAATGATCAGGTTAACATCAACATAGATCGATCTATTTCACATCAGTTTCATTTTCTCACGATTTTCATCATTATATATACCACTTTTTAACACGGCCCGATGTCCTCCACTCAAACTGTTCCAGAGGTAAGCAAGTTCACCTTGTAGGTAAATAGATAGATAGATAGATAGATAGATAGATAGATAGATAGATAGATAGATAGATAGATAGATAGATAGAT